>RXIC02000070.1:29889-181918 GCA_003952965.2 Morella rubra | reverse complement strand
CCCGTCTGCTTCTTGTATTCCCTACGTAAAGCTGGTTTGGTATCCTTGAAAGCCATAGCCAGGCTTTCTTTGGAGATTTTCTAGACAATACAGTTAATGCATAATGGAGAAAAGGGTGGCTATCATTGGGGCGGGAATGAGCGGGCTTCTTGCTTGCAAGTACATATTGCAGAAGGGGTTTGATCCAATTGTTTTCGAAGCCACAGAGAGCGTAGGAGGATTGTGGAATCATACCATAGAGTCCACCAAGCTCCAAAATGCCAAGGAAACTTACCAATTTTCAGATTTCCCTTGGCCCTCTTCAGTAGAAGAAGTGTTTCCTAGTCACACGCAGGTCCTGGAGTATCTTGAATCCTATGCTCAACATTTTGGCATCATTCCGTACATAAAATTCAATTCGAGAGTCATGAGTATAGACTATGTTGGAGAGCCTTTTGGAGAGATGAAGTCATGGGATCTATGGGGAGGCACCGGCAAACCTTTTGGCTCTAGAGGGAAATGGCACATCAGCGTACAAGACTCCAAATGTTGCTCCACAGAGGTAATTTACTATTGTACAAATGTTCTGTTTAGACTCAGGTACCATACCGTGAAAGACATACTCAGAAGTAGTTCATCTTGGAACTTTAGAACACAAGCAAACTAGTTGTCTTCTCTAACACATCCAACAAGCCTTCAGTGCGAGGAAACCATTAGCATCAAGTTTCACAAAGTTCGCTTTCTTGAAAAAATAAGCAAACTATATATGTCTATGATTCGATCTTTATGCAGATGACACAGTTTGACACTAATAGCATCCTTTGAGGTCATATTCAATAACAAACCCAATACAGAAAGAATCATGGCCTAGTTCTAGCTTCAGTTAGAAGCAATCACTAACCAAACGGTGAAAAATATTTCATTTTTCGACACATAAACCCCGCTTATATTTTCCTTGGCCAGGTGCACCAAGTGGAGTTTGTGGTTCTCTGTATTGGAAGATTCAGTGGCGTCCCAAATATACCCGAGTTCCCCCCAAATCAAGGCCCAGAAGTGTTCAGTGGTAAGGTGATCCATTCTATGGACTACTCTTCTATGGACAACGCCAGTGCTGCAGAACTTATCAGACGAAAGAGAATTGCAATTGTTGGTTCACAGAAATCTGCACTAGACATTGCAGCAGAATGTGCAAAGACAAATGGTAAGCAAACCTTATAGAAGCGTATTAGTTAGAAGCTCTTCTCTTTGGGTAATTTTTTTTTTTTGGCTTAGTAGTTAGAGGCAATAATAGCTTCCTATTTAAGGTATTTTCATTAAACTTATCCTTGGGATACTAGCCCAAAGTTACTCAGTTGATTATATTTTCTCACAGTGTCAAGTTCAAAATGATTGTTCATCTCTAAAGTGTATTCTTGGGGACTCAAGCACTAAAACTTGTTCAATTAATCTACAGTGTTCAAATGTGTTCTCATTTAGACATTCATTCATCCTAGAATTCATGATCAATCCAGAAGTTGTACCCACTCATTGCTTTTAGTCCTTGTGTATCATATTTGAAATTCGTGCTTTATTTTTGGAGTGTCTCATCTTTTGGCTTGTTCTTCTTCAATTTGGTTTCTGATCTTGGGCTAGTGTTACTTAACTGATATAATTGGGAAACTGGTGATGCTTCTCACCGTGTCCTTTTTCATATTGGCCTGGATTGCTAACCTTCTTTAATATAGGGGTTGAATACCCTTGCACAATGATTCAGAGGACTCCTCATTGGTTTCTCCCCAGTGGTACTTTCTGGGGAGTAAGCATTGGTTTCTTGTACTTTAACCGCTTTTCAGAGCTTTTGGTCCACAAGCCTGGTGAAACATTCCTACTCAAGTTTTTGGCAACGATCCTTTCACCCTTGGTATGCTTTTTCTCATCTTTGCAACTACATGTTTGTTCAACAATTATATGTTTTAATGCTGAAGGTTGTGCAACTCGTGTTTTTAGAGATGGGGGATCTCAAAATTTGCTGAGAGCTATCTTAGATGGAAACTTCCTTTGAAGAAATACGGAGTGATACCTAAAAGCAGCTTTCTTCAGGATTTTTCTTCATGTCAGCTTGGAATGCTGCCCGAAAATTTTTATGACCAAGTGGAAAAAGGAAGTATCATCTTAAAGAAATCACAAAGCTTCAGCTTCTGTAAAGAAGGTCTGCTCCTCAACAGAGAACACCGGCCACTAAAAACAGATCTTGTAATTCTAGCCACGGGATACAAGGGTGATCAGAAGCTTAAGAGCATGTTCAAATCTCAAGTATATCAAAAATACATTTCTGGATCACCAAACTCAATGATTCCTCTCTACAGGTCTGTCAGCTTGTTACAGAATTCAGTTTCAGTTATCTTTATGTTGTTTGAAATTTGGACTATGCAGCTTTGTGAAGAATATATTTGTCCTATAACATTCTTGCTTTATAAAAACTGCAGACAAATTGTTCACCCACGGATTCCACAACTAGCAGTAATAGGATATGCAGAGGGTCTCTCCAATTTGTTTGGCTCCGAAGTTAGATCTCAATGGCTGGCACATTTCCTTGATGGGAACGTTGCACTGCCTAGTATAAAGGAGATGGAAAAGGAAGTCAATGTGTGGGAAAACAGCATGAAGCAATATGCTGGGAGGTATTTGCGGAGATCATGCATCGGGAGCATTAACATTTGGTACAATGATCAATTGTGCAAAGACATGGGATGTCAGCATAAAAGAAAGAAGGGAATATTTGCGGAGTATTTTCAACCATATGGACCAACTGATTATGCAGGTCTCACCAGTAAACGAGTGATAAAGACCAACTAACTGGTCTGAAAGTAAAGACACATTTTTTTATTTTTGCTCAATGAGTCTCAGCCTCTATCATTTATATATATATATATTTTTAATAGCTATCTGTTTGAGGACGACAATTGCATGTTTACAAAGCAGGCATGCTCTGTTTCTCTAACTCTGCGAACTTGTTATTGTATTCTGAGAAGTGGGTAGCAGGATACTACTTACAAAAGACTTTCGGTTTAATTCTTTTCTTGGGTATCCAGAATATTGGTGGACTTTTGTAGGTGGTGCCTTTTAATGAGTACTACTTGGAAAAAGAACAAGACAAAGTGATTGGGGAATATCTACAGGGCCGATAAGCCTTGAATCTTGATGCCCTCAAGTTATGAATTGTAGAGTTTGCATTCCGATAGACTTTTCAACCTTCCATTACGTAAAGTTGGCATTTGGCAAGAAAGTGACGAACATTTATAATGATGGTAATGATTATAATGATTGACCCATATACATGATCAAGTTCGGTCACACTTTCCTTAAAGAGAAGTCGAACATTAGGCAATAGTGAACATTTATAATGATGGTAATGATTATAATGATTGATACATGATCTCCGCTCAAGTTCGGTCACACTTTCCTTAAGCTCACCAACTTCTAGATTGGTTCGATTCGAACATTAGGCAATAGTGAAAATTCTAATTTTCATACCGAGAGTGCTAGTCAGGCTGTACACAACCCCTTCCACCCTTTTGCTTATTAAAAAAGTAATTAAGAAGACGTTCGGTTAAAAAAATCTTCAGGATTTTTTTGAATTCTCAGAATACAAAATATTCTACAACCAAACATCATTCTTAATACTACATAAAAATAATTAAAACACGCATACAATAAAATTAATATTACCTAAAAATTCTCAAAATACAAAAATTTCTCAAAAAATACCACGACCCAACAACCTCTAAGATTCCGAACAACCTCTAAGATTCAGCCGTCTGAAAGTAGCACCTATTTATCATCCTCTATGTGTAGGTCCCAACATGTCAGGTGCTAGTATGATCACATCTAAGTACAGGGCTCAACGCCCAAAAAAATGACTTCAACCATGAGAATGAATTCTCGGATGGCTAAAATTATTTTATTGCTTGAGCTAGAAGACCAAAAAGAAAATGGGCTAAAAAGGATTTTTAAGCCACAATCTTTAGTCATGTATTCTTCAATCAGACGTTGGTCTTACAATTTCGAGGCTTTTTCCATATATATATATATATTACCATAAGATCAGCAGAGAGAATCTGGGGATTGCATTTGTACACTTGGTTGTCCCACGACACCAAACAACGAACGGTCTTCTGGAGAATCAGTTCGTTAAACCACCAAATTTTGGTTTGTACACGAGCACAACAGATAGAAAGACAAAGAAGAGGAGAAAGAAAGAAAGAGAGATGGAGCTCATGGCCATAGCTGCCCCCTCGTCCCTTTACTACTCTTTTCACCAATCTTCATTCCAGAAATGCTCATACCTTCCTCATAATTCCCGATTCCCTCCCCGCCTCCGCTTCCCCTCTTCTACCATTCGTGCGAGCTCATCTGTTGCTCTAGAACCGGTAAGACTCAATCCCTCCATCCTCTTCTCCTTGGACTTATTTCGTTATTTTCTGATTTTCAGAGGTCTTATAGCGATTACCTCTTCTGATATTGATCTATCGTTCAAATATGTATTCGTTTTTTTATCGAAGCGTGGGCGGTAAAATCCCACGTTGACCATAGAGAAAGTGGGTGTCCATAGTCGGAGTGAGGATACAACATAAATGAATCGAACTATCAAATTTCGCTCATAATAACAGGACCCATAGAAAAAGATGGTATCTTTTTGCTAAGAGAGATGTACTGCTACTTAGATATTTGGTAATATCCTCCTTACTTGTAACACAAGCAAATGAAAAGACTTTGCAGAATATATTCTAACTATGCCATAAGAGCTGTAAGGTCATCCATATCCATTCCAAGCTGTTTAAATGCTCAAAAAACTAGTCAGTAGAATATCAGAACTGTTTCTGAATATTATGTGTCGAGGGGCACGGGAGGGCAAGAGAGGGCATGTGGGTAGGAGCTGTAAGAGTCAATAGCTGTAGAGGTTTGGTATTTGAAATATAAGGTATTCTATCCCAAGCTTCACCTTTGAATTTGTGGCACGCTTCATGAGCATATTACCCTTCTTTTTACAGATGTTAGAGACTGTAAACTGTGTAAAGATGTTGTGCTTCACTAAGCGCTGATTCTTGTGTTGAATGATGATGGATTGTAGTATTCCGATTTAGGTTGTGAAGAAGTTGTATAAGCATATGTGAAGTCCCAGATTGGAATATGCTTGGTCCAAGTGAACAATATAAGGGTTGTGGGGAGGTCTATTGTGACTTCTCTTTTTGAGATATCATTACAAATGTGGCTATGCATCTCCTGATCCTGACAATGGTACAATGTTAAGTGTCATATTGGCGGTATACTAGTCAATATGGGATAATAAGTTACTAAAGGAAGCTCTGGTTGTAACTAGTTCGTTCAAGATATCATGTAGATTTGATTACCACACGCCTTGGTCATTTCATAAGTAGAAGATATTGTTGTTAAGAAAATTAGCATATTTAGATTCACCTTTGGAAATGAATCTGAGAATATTGGTGAAAGGTGCTTGATGATGCGGGCAATTTTGCCTCTTGTTGATATCACTCTAGATGTCATCCTTGTTGACTTGGTGCTTATTCATGATCTAGATGTTAAGCACATGTGGAATAGGAGGGTTTTCTTAGGAAATAGAGACGTGGATTGACTCAGTATCATGAATGAGATGTTTTGACATGCACTGTGTGGAGATTTGTCCATATAGACCTAACATTTTCAGAATAGGACAAGAAACTAGCAATTGACTTTGAAAGACTGACATCTGCTTGTGGATCTCAGGAACTTTTGCATTGCAAAGTTTTACAGATCAATCCTTGTAATATATAAAGTTGGTAATGCAGGTTTTTTTAAAAAAAAATTTGGCCAAGAGTGACAATTGAAGAACCAATTAGGAGCGCAGTACCTTCAACCTTCAACGTATATCTTTTTAACCATCTGGATCCATGTAGTATGCAGAATTAAAGAAGTATGTTTTTTCAGGATTTAGACACTCAGCAGAATCAGAAGTCCGATGTTGACTTGTTTGCATGCCCGATTTGTTATGAACCACTCATAAGAAAAGGCCCTCCAGGTATTAACTTGTAAGTTGGAATACATCCTGATACATGGTACTTCTTCTTTGCTTGATTTTTCTGGATGTTTCTTTTAGCTGGTTAGGATTTGATTTTTCCTTTTGGCGTGAATGTTTGACTTGATAACTGTGAAACCTGCAGGCCAGCAATTTACCGGTCTGGTTTCAAGTGTGGAAAATGCAATAAATCATACTCTAGCAAAGACATCTATCTAGATCTCACTGTTACTGCTAGTTCGAGGGACTATACCGAAGTCAAACCAACTGGGACTGAGCTATTCCGGTATGCCTAAATGGATTTTCTCTCCAGAAAATGCCATATATAAAACTTCGTGACTTATGATGGTTGTAAAACTAATACATGTATTAATCTTAAGGTGTTTATTTATTTTCCTTTAAACAAAAGGTATGGTATCTTACCCCCCCCCCCACCCCCTCTTCTGCACCCCCAAGAAAGAGAAAAGCATAGGGTGTATTCCAATATTAGGCCATGCTTTGGACATTAGATTTGAGATTTCCCAATATAGCTAGTTGTTTTGGATATGTCTTACCTTTGGTGCTTGGACGTATGTAGGAGTCCAATTGTTTCATTCCTGTATGAAAGAGGCTGGCGTCAGAATTTTAACCGAAGTGGGTTCCCAGGCCCTGATGAAGAGGTGCGCCTTTCTTTGCTCTTAGTGTGTCTCAAACTCACCAATATGTTAATATTTGTTAAATACCTCTTGGGGATGATTCTGAAAGAATGAGCCTGCAGTGGAAGAAACTTGTATTTAATGTTTGTTTACAGAGTCTCCTGATCTTAGAACAGATATTGTATCATTTAATAACTTGTATTGTCTTCTAATGGACTAGAAGTAATCTTAAGCTACTTCTAGCCCTGTGTCTCATTGTTTTACCAAGTCCATATGCACGTGATATTTATTTGTCACTTGGCATTCTATATCAACTGCAGTTCCAAATGGCTCAGGAGTACTTTAAATCTGCTGAAGGTGGTCTTCTGGTAGACGTTAGTTGTGGGAGTGGTTTGTTTTCGAGAAAGTTTGCCAAATCTGGGACGTATTCTGGAGTGATTGCCCTTGATTTTTCCGAAAATATGCTTCGCCAGTGTTACAATTTCATTGAGAGTGATGGCACTCTTTTGACTTCGTAAGTTTAATTTATCTTTCATTCACTATCAAGTCATAGCTGATATGATGTTAAAGGATTAGATATTCAATCTTTTTAATTTTTCTTTCTATAATATGGATGAGAAAGCCATTGCTGTCCTGATTAACACTTCATCTAACAATATGCAGTAATCTTGCTCTTGTAAGAGCAGATGTTTCTAGGCTTCCCTTTTCATCAGGTTCAATTGACGCTGTTCATGCTGGTGCAGCCTTGCATTGCTGGCCGTCTCCTTCCAATGCTGTAAGTGTTCTTTCTTCCTTGAATTTTCTTCTGAAAGTTTACCAATGGCTACAGCTTCAGATTATCCAAAAATGATTTGGTTCGGATAACCCATAGAATCGATCTTATCTAGAATAACAAAACTGCCTCCGCAATCTCTAAGCCTGTTCTGACGTTACACTCCACGTCCATCTTGAATTGGGATTGTGTGGGTAGCTCGATATTTTAATTGGATGTACAACAGCTCAGGAAATCTTGCTCAAGTTTGAATCCTGCCACAACCCTTTGGTGGCAGCCCTAGGTACTTTGTGTAACTGCCTAGCAGGTGTGGCATGGGATGATTATGCCTGGACGCGCCTCGACTGTTAAAAGAGCCTGGATACCATGTCAGAAAACCGTGTTTTCGCATTCTGAATGTTCTCTTTATTCCTTTTAAATGGATTGGTAACTAGCTCGCTATATTAAGGGTAGTTGTTGAACTAACTACACTCCAAATGCTTCTTCTTGTCAGATTGCAGAAATCACTCGCATATTACGAAGTGGTGGAGTCTTTGTAGGAACCACATTCCTGCGATACACTTCATCTACTCCCCCAATACTACGCTCTTTCAGGGTAAAACTTTTCAACACTTTCTGAATCTGATCTGTCATGGGGACAAACCCTATGGGTGTGCATATAGTATCTTCCTCTGGAATTTGCATGCTGAACTTTCTAATTGACCCAGACCATGAAAATATTATGATAGTTTTACTATATGATGAGTAGATAAAGAGCTGCAATGGTGATAATCTTATTTAAAGTTGCTTAAGTGTACATATATGTGAAGAGTTTGTGGGTGAAACTATTTCGCATGAGTAAATTAGAACCTCACTATACCCCCCCCCCCCCGGGTAAAACTAATTCCTCATGCTTGGGCTGTTGATTCCTAAAGAGTCCATCATAGTTCCTTACGACAGGCAACTCAACTCATCTCAGAGTTGTGATCCATGTTCAACCGTCTAAGTTGTTTGCCCCTTGGAGAATTGTGAGACTGCTGTCTTTTCATCGAGTTGCCTTGTGGAGTAACATACCTCATTCATCCTCCTTACAATTGCCAGAAAAGTTAGCTTTTTGGTCTACTGCTGGTCTTCAGTTAGTGACCGGCATTGGAAGGGTCTGTCTATGGGTGAATCTATGAGACAGCTGTTTGTGCAGTCATAGGATCTAGGTTTTTTTTTGTTTGGTGTAGATTGACTCCTAGTGTATGCTATCAAGACGGACTCTTAAGGAATTTCCTTTTCTTTCCTTTTTTTTTTTTATTTGTCCTGGGGGCAGAGGATTCAGCAGAACTATAACTACTTGACAGAGGAAGAGATCAAGGACCTGTGCACATCTTGTGGTCTTACAAACTACTCGAGCAAAGTTCAGCAATCTTTCATCATGTTTTCTGCTCAGAAGCCTCAAACATGATTTGATCTATTTGAAATATCATTTCTCTGTACCTGGCTTTGTGTTGTTCCTTAGCTGATTTTTTGTATAATGTAATGCATAACATGCCTGAAATAAACAGATCTGAAAAGGTGATGACACTGGGGCAAATGTAAAGCATTAATATTAGTTACAAGTGTAGTAGTTTAGTGTCAGATTTAGAACAAAATAATTGTCCATAATGGTCTGTTTTCTGGCCAAAAATAGCCATTCTAATAGGACATTGTATTGATTAATAATTATGATGTGAAAAAAGTGATGAACCCGAGGTGCTTAGAGTTCAAAAACATGGTATCATGCTCTTTCTGATCCATGAAGTAAACCCATGAACGAATTGGAAATTGGGTTCGTTTTTGTTGTTGATCAGCTGATAAAAAAAGGAATCCATCAGATTCATTATTCCCAAAAGAAAACGTAGTTTAATGACATTGGATCTTGCCTCATACACTTTGATCAAAGATTTCTACATAATCTGTGCAGTGTCAACTGATGCTTGTATTGGCTACAAAAGAAAATCAAAGTATGTTTTCCTTTTCCTTTTTCTTTTTTTGACAGACCACCACCCTCATGGCCAAGAATACAGTATGATTTTCCAAAAAGATCGATGCATGAGAATCAGCCCTGTGAGCCAGTCTGCCTTCAATCTGTTTGCTTTTTTTTTCTTCCTTTTCTTTTGAGAGTATCTCCAATTACTACAGAAGTAGTCAAGACTTGAGCTTATGTGTTGCCCACTTGGCACTTACCCTCAGCCTTAGGTCTTGGGGAAAAGGCTCTCCACGTGACACAGCCCTTCAAAGTAAGGGCATGCTATTATAATAATACTCTTTAGTGAAGTTGCCCATCCATTTTTCTCTTTTTTGTTTTCTTGGACACATGCCCTACCCCATTAAAAAACAGGACAGCCATTTTCTAAACAAAGATGGTAGATTTTTATTAGTCTTCAAGAGGGTCTGAGGCTCTCCCACACAGCAAAGGCAGAGAGATCCCCTCGTGCGGCTCACACGCTGACTCACCCTGTGTTTGTTCTTCCAATCCCCTCCCATCCTCTCTGTGCACGTCTGGATCTCTGACCTTTGACCACCAAGCAAAAGACAACAACTTCACTTGATTTGAATGAGGAATATTTGGTTAGTCAGTCCCTACACACCAGTATTGGCTTTAGGTCTTTTGGACATCAGGGTTGAGTTTTGAAGTCTGTCCCCCTGGATCCCTTGCACGTGAGGTTCTTCCTTTGAATAATACCATTCTGCAGCTGCTTTTCATGGCACGTGGGGGTGGCTTAGCTATTTTCCTCTTCATGTTGGAGAGAGATTTTTATGTCGGTAAGCAATTGGATTTGACTGTTACTTGCCCAACACATGCATCATGCAACTTTCTTTGGTCGGTGCTGGTGATCTAGAGGCTCCCCATCAGCCAAAAGTTTACTTCCACTCTAGCTTTCAGATTCCAGGATTCTGTAAGCTATTTTTTGTTTTTTTTTGTTTTTCCAAATCTGGTCTTGGAGAACCTCTGTCTATGTTGCAAATGGGTATCAAAAGTCTAATATTCTTCTTCTCAGGTACATAACTTAGTTCGCCTAGATCTCTTTGAAAAAGATTGCCCAAATTGATAGGTTTGCTCTTCTTCTTTTTTTATCATAATGGATTGATAACTTCATTAATTGAAAAACCAAATACATAGAAACACAGCGTGACGCTGATTAACAAAAGATGGCTTATCGCCCCTAGCTACTACTCCTAAGGAGGATCAAATCTCTCGTACATCCAAGGTAGTTCTGTCAAGGTTTAGGTAAATAGGAGTGGCCTTCAGAACTAATCTTGAAGGTAGCCCAACGAGCCAAGTGGTGTGCCAGCAAATTTGCATCTTTGTTCACATGAGTTACCCTCCAATGATGAAATTTGCGGAGGCCCCCATGTAAAACAACCTCAATTTTGTTGTGGAGTCGCCATGCTGATCTCTTCGGAAGTTGGTTGCTGTAGCTCTTTCTCTCAAATTCAGTACGGGTTTGAAGTTAAAAGTTAGTTATTCCGTTCATGTTTAAGCTTGGGTCAACATAAGCGAAGAAAGCTTAGAGTTGACTCTAAGTTATTAAATATAAGATAATCCACTATTCTAACATGTTATGCAAGATCTATAATTTACTTGTCTCTTACATAAGAAGTTTAAATATTTGCTTGAAAGGTTGGTCTTGATTTATTTACTAGTAGTTATGCTCTACACTTTATTGATAGGATAAATACCTATGTAGTCTCCTTTTTACCCGAACCAAAAAAGTTTATTAGCAAAACCTATAAATGTTTGGAACGTTGGAGGTACTTATTCAAACATTGAATTATAATATTTTAAAATCTGTAAGATATTCTCGTACATGGCTATTAATCATGATTTTTGCAGTAAATGATTGAAACTTTGTTATTTAGTACTTTTCATATACATTGAATATATCAATAATAAATTACAGAGAAATGGATCGAGGACTAGCAGGGCTGCCTGCCTGCTATCTGATTCACCTCCACTAAGGGAATCCTGATCTGTTTTTGGGTCATAGATCTTATGGGTATTACATAAGTTCGAAACTCTCTATTAGAAGGATTATATATTGCATTTGCGTTTAGCATATAGGTGGGGAGTAGATTTGAATAATCCATTTTAATTGCTTGAATGAAGTAGGGGTGTTAATCGACTTAATCGGAGTAGGAAAGACAATATCCAACTTTGACTCTGACTTTATTCTGACCAAGTGTAAGTCAGTCGATTAGTCGAAGTCAGGCCATCTCGGCCTATGTAGTCTAAAAACTTTGTTGGGCTCAGGTCAGAGTCGGTTTCGGAGTCATTTTGTATAGCCTAGAATGAAGAGTATTCACGAACTTTGTAGGGATTGGATGCAAAGAGTCATTGAATCAACACCATACGTACTTCAATGATTTCTTAAGCATAAGAGCTTCTCTATCTACCAGCTGCCACTGATCATCTTCCTTTTTCTCTCAAATCCCTTGTTTAATCACAATTAAAACTAGCTAACTGCTAATTAACAGTAGACTTAGAAAGATGAATTGATCTTTCTACAGAAGATTAGAGGATAAACACTATTCCCTGATTTCCTGTAAAACGTAGTGTGATTTGTGCTATTCTGAGGCACGCTATATGATAGATGAACAGAAGGTAGAGGCGCCGCATGATAGAATGGAAGAGTAAGAGGGTATTAAGGGGAATTGATCATGATGCAAAGATAATATCTTCGACACACACTGCAAACTCCAACGTTAACTCATTTTAGTTGGAGCATCGAGCTGGCTCAAACAGCGAGGTTCCTCCTCAAAATTAGCACTAAAGCCCTCATAATTTAATTGGGTCATTAATTTTGCTTCTAGTGCTTAGTGAGTTGTTTTTGTCTGTCAAATGTTTGAGACAAGACCACAGTATTATTATTAATTATGGCCTGGAGTTCCTCCTCAGTGGAGTGGTTAGTCGTATATGTTGCCATGTTTGAGTCCCCAAAAACCGGGTTCCCTCGTATATGTCTTTGTGGTGGCTTTCTTATCAGATCATCCTGTTAGTGTTTAGGCAAAGCTGAGCATTGGTGATTCTGACCAGATACAAGGGATTTGATACATTTAGACAGTTCTTAAACAGCACATTCTAGGAGTTTAATTAGTTAAGTTGAATATCATTGCATCATCTTAAGGAATATTATGTGCTTGGTTGCCGAGAAAATTGAGGAAAAGAAAAGAACAAGAAGTTTGAACATATATTAAGATTATTCTAGCTAGGTTTGGTTTCTAGGACAAATAAAACACAGAACCACGCAGCATCCCGGTGGTTTTGGACCAAATAAAGATCGAGCCCCTCAAAGGGCATGCATGAAGTGGGGAGTGGTTTCTAGGGAGATCCAACCTAGCTACATATGAGCTGGGACGTTAGGGATCATAAAAATCGAACCCAAAATGGAAATTCATAAATTATTATGCATTATAGTGGGACTACTGCACATCATGGACACAGATAATCGAAGTGTGAAACCATATTGGTCCATGAAAAGGTGAAAGTTTAAGTGTAAAACCTTTCTCTCATTTAAACTTTCTTGTCTTCCTCACATTTTCCACAGCCAAATGGGGGTTAAGCTAATAGACGAAGAATAAAAAATTTCTTGCCGACAACAAATTGGAGAAAGAGAAATAAATAAAAGAAGCCAATGATCAGTTGGACGTGTATCAATTAACATTAGCAGAAGAGCATCAATTGAAAAGTTTATATGGAAGCTGCTTCCTTTGGTTCCCCCCCCCCTAAAATTGCCCTAAGACCCAAAAACGAAAGGAGAAATTATCAAATAACAACAAATATGGAGGCAGAACAGTACTCATTTATCAGTGAGATAAACCCTAACTTCAAGAGTGGTTGATTTAGCCTTCTGATGATCTATTGTCAATTCCAGCTATGAAATCACTCATTTAATCATATTTCGACTTAATTCCTGAGCTAAAATGATTGGAGTCACACATAAGCTACAGAAAATTCCTATATTTGTTGGAGATGATCTGCATTTCCTCTAATGTGTATATATATATATACTCTTACAAATTAACCACTCTTCGATCTCATAAACCCCTTTTCTTTCTCTGCTACTTCAGTCAGAAGTCACAGAGATAATTAATGTTTGGTATAGAGGAATAAGCTGCATTGTGCAGAAAGACAATATCTAGCAACGAATAATTGTTTTATGAGAAAAGAAGAAACTTTTTAGTGCTAGAGACTCCTTTTCTTCAAGTTGTGTTTTATTAGCTAACTTGGTCCTCTTACTAACAAGCAAGTGGCAGCTTACCCTTAAAAAAAAAGGAAGAAGAAGAAGCAAGTGGTAGAATACGAACTCGTGAAGCTGATCAGTCCTAGACTCAAAAATGTCAATGACAATCAAGTGGCCGGAGATGTAGTGATCTTGCATAAACCGGCCAATGGATGATTATCAGCTTTTCTTTTTTTCTCTTCTTCAGGGTAAGTACTTGGCTCGTAGGTTAACAAACATGTCACTTGAGCAAATATTTTTCCTTTCTTCGTAATTTGAAAGTCCAACTACAACTGGCTAGCTCCAACCAATTTCACCAATGAAGATGTAAGGATCAAAGAAAGAAATGGTAAACAAAGTTTTAGGGTAGCTCCTTCAAGGAGAACTTAGTTAGTTTAGCACTAGAGCTCTTTAGCCAAGGAGATGAGAATAATTTAAAAAGGTTAGAGACAATGGGAGACACGGGAACAGCGCCCACGTTCCCCTCATATCTTACTTCCTTTATTTATTGCTCTCTCTCTCTCTCTCTCATATGACAAGCACCCTATTGACAAAATGCTGTGTCGCTCTCCAAGGAATAAATATATACCCTTCCTTCTCTTGTGAACCTCCATAAGTACTCTTATCTCCATACCCTATTTCCTCTCGCTTCCTCTCTTCTGTTTTACACCACTCCTTTGATAACAGGCTGATCAAAGGGTTGAAGTACTGTTTATGTGATCATGGTGTGTGTTCCTTATCTTTTTCTCTAGTTCAGTTCTTAGAGATTTCAGGTCATATATATGTACTTATGGATTTTGTTGTGATGATGTTTAGGGAATTCGGAAGCCCGCCTGGTTGGAAGCCCTGTACTCGCAAAAATTTTTTGTTGGTTGCTCCTTTCATGAAACAGCAAAGAAGAACGAGAAAAATATTTGCTGCTTGGATTGTTGTACAAGTATTTGCCCCCATTGCTTGCCATCACATCGCTTCCATAGGCTTCTCCAGGTTCGTCGTTATGTATACCATGATGTTGTCCGGCTCGAAGATCTCCAGAAGCTCATAGACTGCTCAAATGTTCAGGTCAGTACACAATTCTAAAGTGATATTCTCAAATATAATTTACACGTCAAATTTGCTAAACTGTGATGAAACTCCATTAGCCTTACACAATCAATAGCGCCAAAGTGGTGTTCATCAAGAAGAGACCTCAGAACAGGCAATTCAAGGGGTCTGGAAACTATTGCACTTCCTGTGACAGAAGCCTCCAAGAACCCTTTATCCATTGCTCTCTCGGCTGCAAGGTAATTATCTGTGACATGGTTTAGTTATCGTATAATTTCTGACTTTTCAATGCTAGACGCTATCCGGAAGAGATTTCGAAGATCACTTAGACATAGACAGATTAGGCATAAGTTATAATCACATGCAATCAAGTATTAATTATACGGAATATTCTCATTCTCTATAAGAATTTAAACCCTTTTGGAATGCAACTCACTTGTTCCATAGAATTGAATTATGCCCATGATGATCCTGTATGGTTTTGAACCAAAAAAGATCGTTGAATTATATAGGTGGATTTTGTGCTGAAACACTACAAGGACCTCTCTCCATACCTCAGGACATGCAACACTTTACAGCTAAGTCCTGACTTCTTGATCCCACAAGACAATATGGGAGACGAGGAGACGACTAATGAGACACCCCATTCAACAATCGTCGACTGTGACGAGCCCATGAGCTCGTCTTCGGGGTCATCGGGGTCTGAGAACATGAGTGTGGCGTGCAGTACTCGGATTGTCCGAAAGAAGAGAAGCGGGCTATATGTGTGTGCAAGATCGGCTAGTAGGGTTTCTGATCACGAGGACATGGCTGCGAGCATGATGATCAGTAGAAGAAAGGGCATCCCTCATAGATCTCCTTTGTGCTAGCCTAGCTAAAAACAAAACTACTACTTCTTACCACAATCTTAATTTTGATAATTTGACTGGATCCCTTCCAAATGCTTCTCTATCTCTCTCTTCTTTGGAAGTTGAAGTTTAAGTTAAGTTAATTTAATCACTTGGTCGGGGGGTTTTGTCTTAATGGCATCACGTGGTTCCCAATTCCAAGTTATGGTTTGTACATTTTTCTAAAGTTTTTCTTCAATATCGTATGACATTAATAACATTATTAATTGAGGTCGTGAATTGGAGTGTTTTTCCCCGTACTAGATTTATTGGCAGAAGCTGTACATTCCATGACCGTGAGTGCAGGCAACCCATTTTGTACACACAAAACAAACAACTCCGTGCTAGCCTAGCTATCAAAACAAAACTACTACTTCTGTACCACAATGACTGACTAATTTTGATAATTTGACTGGATCCCTTCTAAATGCTTCTCTATCTCTCTCTTCTTTGGAAGTTGAAGTTTAAGTTAAGTTAATTTAATCACTTGGTCGGGGGGTTTTGTCTTAATGGCATCACGTGGTTCCCAATTCCAAGTTATGGTTTGTACATTTTTCTAAAGTTTTTCTTCAATATCGTATGACATTAATAACATTATTAATTGAGGTCGTGAATTGGAGTGTTTTTCCCCGTACTAGATTTATTGGCAGAAGCTGTACATTCCATGACCGTGAGTGCAGGCAACCCATTTTGTACACACAAAACAAACAACTCCGTAGAGGGCACATGTGGATCGATTGTGATCCTACGTGTGCTTATCAGACTGATTACATGGAGTTATCAACAATGCTAATATAAAGATATAATGCCATTGCTAAACCCTATGGAAGCTTTGTCACCTTCTCATGAGGTGGAGTTGCTCAGGACATGGCTAAGACTTCTTGATCCCACAAGACAATATTAATGAGACACCCCATTCAACAATCGTCGACTGTAGCCCAAGAGAACATGCATACTCTCCTGAAGTAGATCACGAGGACCTGCTCAGTAATTTGAGCCTAGTTCAATCTTAGGATTGGAAGTTAGTTTAATAAGAATTTAATCATTAAGCATTACTACTTCTGCATCGTATGAAGGTCGTGAATTGGAGTGTTTTTGTACTAGATTTATTTGTACATTCCATTTGTGGTACATGTGGATCGAAACTATCCTGAACATGACCAAAAATAAACAGTTGCTTCCATGTAGATGGAACAGTAATTTGACCAGTCAAACAATAGAATAAAGAAGAATTACACTTTGCATCCTCTAACTGTCATTAATTATATTTGCAATTTGGACCTTACACTTTACACTTCATGTTTAATTAAACATAGTACATGGCACTAACATGGGGTGTAAAGTGAAACTCATTAGTAGTTTAGGGTGCAAAGTGTAAAGTTCGATAATTTAGAGTGTAAATTGTAAAGCTAACGGTAGTTAGAGAGTGTAAAATGTATTATATCTAAAATTGAAATAGAAGTGCACGTGAATCTTTCGAGTTCATAGATCTATTTAAGTTTCTTCTATTAGATATCTACGCAAGTAGAAGTAGGGTGCTACTACGGTCACGCTTGATAATAGAGTACAAATCTTCTAACTGCTACTCCTTATCTTTATTAGCCTAAAAGAACAAAAAGGTTAGGCATAAAAAGGAACAACAACGTACAACTTATGTATTAAATATGAGTGTTGATTTAGGAAGCATTTTTCTTTTTTGTTGTGGTCAGAGAGTAGTGTGGTCCTTAAAAAAAAAAAAAAGGGAACCAGGAGATTGGATGCCTATTGTGTGATCCTCAACTGATTGGTTTACCTGTTGTCTACTCCTTTAGATTAGAGTTAGAATGCCTATATATATATAATATTGGTCTCGTAGAAATTATAAGGAGATCTAGACACAGCTATGTATAGACTTCTCATGATCCCTTGGACATGGATCATCTTAAACTTGTTTCCAAAGGCCATGTTTCTTTTGCTATGTATAGACTTCTCATGATCCCTTGGACATGGATATGTGGGCTGACCACTATAGGTTGGTTTCGCTTGAAATCTGAAAGTGGGCTTCGTATGTATCCGAGGCCATGGGGTCGGTTTGACCCATAATGGTCCATATTGGGCTAACCACCAACGCTACCGTTGAAATTTCCAGCCCATATTGGTCCTCTCGTACATTTAACACTGTAACACATATCAGATAATTGCCTATGCTCATTAATTGAAAAGCCATAATAGCTCATCATTTATGTGTAGATGAAAAATTTGACAAGTCAGTTTCAATGTGGTTTGACAGCAAGAAGATTGGGTTTGATATATTCTCCAATGAACTTGATGCACTGAGCTTTCTAGTCCTCCTTCTGTCACCCCTAGTAATTAGGTTTTGATAAAAGAGCCAGACTCTCAAATGCCTTATTTCAATTATTAGTGCCTTGATTTCATTCTAGTAATCATTGTGAATAGAAAATATCGCATTTAGCCATTGCTTGAACTTTCCAAGCTTGATTGCCATAACTCATGACTTTCTAATCTTACAACTAGAACATGTTATTACTTGAAGGTAAAGAAGAATCTAGACTTTATTTTTAGGGTTTTATCATCCACAATATTTGGATTATGTAAGGCTTAATTATTAATATAGTTAAGTGGTATTGATTATTAAGCGTTAGACTAACAATGATGGATCCGGAAATAAGTTATACGATCCCGACCCCGACCCCAACTCTATATCGGTCTTCTATTAATCCACTAGCTTATATCTTCCAACTGGGAAATCAAGTCCTATCTAAAGCTTCTTTAGTTGTTGCATCAGAAGAATGGAGGCATTCATGGAAGCTTCATCAGTACAAACAAAGAACCTTTCGCTATCTTTTTTGTTGTTGTTTTACTCCATCTTTCTTTCTTCGTGGTTGTCTAATAATCTTTCCTTAATGGCGCATATAATGCAACATAGCCATCGAACGCGCGCCATCGTTATCAAACTAGAATCCAATGAACAAGCAGAGAGCCGAAAAAGAAACTTAGTTGAGCCTTTAGGGTAAAGTGATGAAGAACATATCCTGTCTGTAATGGAGAATCCAGAAGCAACTAATCAGGCCCTAGCAAAATCAAATCAGGATATATATGAACAAACTATCTGACAAAGAAATTTGTGCTTTGTTCCCATAAAGGGGCCTGCTATCTTTACATTATTGCAGTTGATTGTTTTCTTTTATACTTGAAGAAAAGAAAAGGCAAAAGAAAAGGAAGACAACTACTTTTGTTCTGTTTGTTGCTTGTGCAAATCTTTTCACCTAATTCACCGCACACATCAGGCTCTTTCCCTCATAGTGGCAGCATATAATCTCCCTCCATAGATACTCCTATATATGCTTAGTTTTGCCCGGCCCGGTTGACTTGTGCTAAACCTATGGCACATGATTATGTTTCTAACTTATTAATGTTCTTATATTCCTCGGACAGAATCCTGTTGTTATATAGTCTCTAGATCTGTCGTTTCAGAGTCTGCAAAGGGTTCAGATGGTTAGTGGCTGCCATTTGGGATTGTTTATCATCTGGGTAGTCCTTTTCTACTGTTAGAGTTGGCTCCAGTTGCATAGTATGCTTCCTAGATGTTGTACTCGGGATTTGTTGTTCCTAAGATTGAACTTTAGTCAAATAAAAAGAAATGATAATCAATCTAATTAATCAGAAATAAAGTTGGTGTGATTTGGTTACTAACTTCACCATTTCCTTACCCTCCATTACATTCAGAAAAGGTTCTTTGACTCTCCACGTATCAAGCTGTGTTTTTTTTTTTTTCTTTGGATCAAGGGAAATTTGCGACATTTCCTATATGTCAGACTTAGATTGATCTGATTCAATTTAATCGCACATGATGAGTTTAATGCCATGACAAATCTTGATATATTTCTATACTCACAATATTTCTTGAGATTTGGTATTAAATATGAGTGTTGATTTCATTGGCAAAAAAACAAAGTGATATTTCTGTTACCATCTTCTTTTTCTTTTTGTTAATCAAAACTACTACTTTTATTCAAATTAGCATAATAAAAAATTAGGAAATCAGTCCCTGCATAAAGTCCAAACAAGATCCGAAAAATACTCCTAAACATCGGAGCGACCTTCATAAACAATTTTAGAATTAGTCCAACGTGGTACGCTCCTCATTTGCACCGTGTTTGACAAAACAAAATTCACAACACTCAAAATTCAAAACGTTCCCAAACTGTTACCGTCTACTTGGTATGGTTATGCCCTCTCCACCAAATTGTCTTTCTTTCACGCGTATGCCGTATCACATTCCTTTTCACTACAGTAGAAGGCCGTTCAATAATAATAATAAATATACGCATATGTGTCGGTTACGTTGAATTTTAAGAATTCAAAATACTTTTAAAATTTTTAAGTGATGTTAGAGTTTTTTAATATACTACATAAATATTAATTTATATTGATATTTAAATATATTTAATTTAAAATTTTAAAAATTCTTAAAATGCAAAGAAACGAAAAAAAAAAACTAAACTGTGAATAGGTATTTCAAGAAATTAATCAAACTCTCTTTCTATTCATTATTCAACTGTCTCTAGAGGAAAAGACAAAAGCTCAAACAAATGGCTATAGTTGGTAAGCTGCCGACTTAAACGTGGAATGGAGATTTGCCAAATGGCAATACGGTTGTGGATTTGCTTTTTTGGGAACTCAAAAAGTCAATTACAACACGGAGAATCATTCTTCAGATCTATGCCAAGGGATTCTCTTGATTACGCGTTCCTTGCTCCCGATGACAAAAGTCATTTTCTCATTGGGTAAGGGATAATCAATCTATTCATGAACTCATACTTCAAAGTGTAGGGTGGGGCATCCACAAACTGCCCAAATCAGCACAAATCTGTAATAATAATCAAATTCTAAAACCACAAGTTATGAAGGATTTAAGATTTAAAATAACTGCACTAGTGTTGGATAATGCACTTAATTTGTGTAATTAAAAGGGCCGGCCTTGTAAATTTCTGCTGTCAAATGGGATTAATTATTATTTGCATTAACAGCTTAGAGCTCGGGATTCCCAAGCCTAGCTAGTTCTTCGTCAAAGTTTACGTGTCCTCAGCCTCCTCTAGTATCTTTATGAACCAGGAGGCACCTAGGCCATCCCACTTGAATAATTTGACTCAACCTTCTCAGATCGAGTTGATAATCCGAGGGAAGCAAGCTACGCCCTTAGGCTTCCGAGTAGATCATCAAACATTATAAGATGATTATCTGGTCCAGAATTTGAAACTCACAGAGAAACTTACAATCACACAAACAGATGATAAGGTTTTGTGGGTCAACACAATTCACAGGTACTTAAAAGTTGGATTGTGTCATTTGTGGATGGCAGCCATCTTTAAGTCGATGACAAAAAAGATTTTATGTTCCCATTGATATTTCCGTCTTCAAGGCATATAGTAGAAAATGTTGTTTTATTTGTGAGTGAAATATAAAATTATTAACTCATTTGGGTAGTTAAGGATACTCAAAAATTTAAACTATTTATAATAAATTCGCGATTTAAACAAGAGATTTTTTAAAGTTTCAATAGACTAATCAATCCCCTGAAATTACAAAACTATTTATTCTAGTACTAAAGATATCCTAAAATATAATCACCCTATCAATTGTGTGTTTTGGATTTCTCCTTACAACTTAATCACCACGGTCAGTGCAGAGAGAAATAAAAAAAATTCCGCCGTTTTTATGGGGGTATATAATATTTCTATCTACGTGTTGAAGGCCGGGTTCAATGGTTCTTCCTTCAACGTCTTTGAGAGTTTAAAATCTCAAGAAAGAAATAGAATATAGGAAATGGGGAGGTCGGCTGGAACATATCAGTCTGAGAACTGTTGACAACTGGGACACCTTGAACAAAGCAAAAGTATTTATCTACACGAACAAGACAGCCTGACACGTCTAGGAATGCCCATGCCTTTCACACAAAGAGGATGAGAGAGAGAGAAAGAGACAAAAGGGGGACGCTGCTAAATCTCTGTGGCTTTGTTGGATTGCTTCTGCTGCATGTGCACTCGATCTTTTTCCTCCTCCAGGCTCCATCCCTTTCGCACAGAGAGGATGAGAGAGAGAAAGATACGAGAGAGAGAGGGAGACGAAAGGGGACGCGGCTAAATCTCTGTGGCTTCGTTCTGATTGCTTCTGCTGCATGTGCACTCGATCTTTCTCCTCCTCCAGGCTCCATCCCTTTCGCACAGAGAGGATGAGAGAGAGAAAGATACGAGAGAGAGAGGGAGACGAAAGGGGACGCGGCTAAATCTCTGTGGCTTCGTTCTGATTGCTTCTGCTGCATGTGCACTCGATCTTTCTCCTCCTCACTTAAACTAATTTTTCTAAACATTTCCCAAATGTACATTGTCCAAACCACCCATATGAACAAAGAATTAAGAAGGTTGAAAGAGAGAAGAAAAGAAATCACCGTCCGGCTTAGTGCAGGGAGAAAAATTAATTAATTAATCAGAGTTAATCTTTGGAGGCCTCGACAGGCAATAGGTTGCATTCTTTTTATCTCGTTTACTATACTTATTAAAGTTTTGAACCGTTATAGGTAGATTATGCCTTGCTTTGGTGTTTGGAGACGACACCTGATAATCCATGTCCCCTATTTTCATGCAATACTCTTCTCCTCGTGATGGTAAAAAGCTGGAAAAGGAACCCATAATAGGGATGTCAGTTTATAAAAAAATTATAAGATTTTTAAAATAATTGTGAATATATTAACATTTGTGTATTATTTTTTTAGATTTTAGGAATTAGTTTTAGAAATTTTGTTGAATAGATTATATTTTAAAATATTTTTACAAATAAACATGTCATAATTTCAAACAATGTAGCCACACAAGTCTTTTCGTCTCGGATTAAAATTTTCACAAGAATCGGATCAAAACCTAATTTAGAAGGGTCATAGGGGACAATGGATTATATGCTACCCTCTCTAAAATTTATACAAACTTAGGTAACCCCTCAATATTAGAGTGCGAGAGCATATTCATTGCATGTTTAAAGTGTGTTGGTTAAAAGCAGCATCTCATTCATTTATTTTTCTATGATCCAATCATCAATATTATGTCATGTATTTTTATTTTTATTTTTGCACATTTTAACTGTAAGATGTTACTAAATAGCGAATATTGATCTATTTTGATAATTTTATAAATAATTTAAAAAGCTATAAACTTGATTTACCTTAACTAAATGAAGGCCACCCACCTCCACGAGATATTTTATTGGAAGTTTGAATGAATTATCTGATAAAAAAGAACATGAAGGGACTGCAATGGCATTTTGGGTTAATGATTTTATCTCTTTGATTTCTCTCAAAAACCCGTTCTTCAGGGAATTCTCTTCTTTTATAGTCTTTGTAGTAGTTCAATCGCGGTCGTTTCGAAGGGAAAATTGAAGTGAAACGGCAAATCGGTTGAAATCACGTATTAATTCACGCCAAGTCTAAGTGGTTTAGAAAGCAAAGCGATTTGGATGGGTAACTAAACTCATTGCTAGACGTTACCAATAGGAAGCTTCACCTTTTCCCTCATTTCTTGACTGCGAAAGCTCAACCAACATTTTCGTACTAATTAATTATTTATTTCACCCACTTAATACATCTTTAAAGCCTTCTCTTTCACCTTCTCTTTCAAAAAGCACTACCAATTGTATTTCCCTCTTCTTCTTTTTAGGCCAAGTGTATTTCCCTAAAAAAGTGAGAAAATCTTCTTCTTTAAAATATGAAATTCTCTGATTCTAGCCATTTTTATCTGAATTACATAATACAATTTGAAGAGACTTAAATAGGTAGATTTGATACTGTCTAAATTTTATATATGCAAATATGAGCAGTATTAAATGGTGTATAATCACCTGTCTTTTTTTAAATTGCATCATGAATTGTAGATCCTTCTTTAAAGCACATAAAGGGTATTAATTTATTTTTAGATCGCTTAACATCTAAGTCTTCAAAATCTTATCTGTCCAAATAAATGAGATACTTCAATTATATTTTCTTGAATGTTAGATAATTCAACGTGGGATTCATGTTTAAATGGTAAGATTTTAAAACACTCGGTGTAAGTTGGTGGATATAATATAAAAATTCCTTAGTTTATCTTAAGGCCACCTTGTTCTTCCTTAAAGATTTATCGTAATATTTTTAGTCGAAAATAAATCAGATCTTTCAAATATATTATTCGATTTTAAACTTGTTTAGGGATAGATAATATATAATATAAAGATTTTAATTCATCTTGGGTGGACTTGATTTCGTTGTGGATTTGCTTTTTTTTAATCGAAAATAGAAACTAGAAAAAATTTCTCCTAGGAAAAGAACCAAGGGTATTTTGGTCACAGTTAAAAGAGAGACAAAGTACTAGGGTACACGGTCTGGTCGGCTTTGAGAACCGAGAGAGATCGTGTGCCAGGGATCTCACAAATAAATACGGGTTCTGTCTCCCTCGTCTATCTTCTTCTAAAACCACTTTCCAGCCGTAGGGAACGGAAACGAAAAGAAGCGATACCACAATGCTATGTTTCAGATCAAACCGCTTGTCTTTTCTTCTTCCTGTCTGTCTCTTTCTTCTTCTCTTCAGCCTTTGGAAGCTCTCGGGTACACCACACTCTGCGTAGGTTCTCTGCGTCGATATAAGTTTTTTCGTTTCCTCAATCTACGTACGTTTTCTTGGCAACAATATGGAATGTAAGACGAAGTTTTTTTGTTTGTTGCTTTTGACGTTTAGAGGTTCCTGTCAAGAGAGAATACGAGGGGGCGGTGCAATGGAACGGAAGGCCGAGGTTTCTTCGGAGGAGAGTACAGGGAACTCTTCTCTGATATTGGCTGAGAAGAGGACTACAGGAGGGATTCAATACACACGTGCTGGTGTGCAACAAATTCACAATTGAGTTGGTTTGTGCTTTTTTTCATCTTTTTCTTTTTATCTTTTGGGTTTCCGTTTGTTGAGTTATAAATAATTGCTTTCTGGCTGCTATTTGTATACGACAATCAATGAGTAGCTATCCCCATCTACGTACGGGGTATCTTTCTATATCGTGGATCTCTATGTTGATTTCCTCTTCTGTTTATAATGCATTTCGGTTTGTTACAGATATTATTGTGTGAGAATCAATAATGGGCCACTAGCTTCGTTTATGGCTTTGGATCTCTAGTTTGAGATATACTCTGTTTCTGACCGTTTGCCTATAGAGCGCCGTGCTCCTAGTATTGTCCGTGAATTGATTTATTCTGGAATTTGCAACTGGCTGGTTTGGTTTCTTCTCCAAGATCTTCTGGCGTTAGCTCGTTTGGCAGATTGTCTTGGTCAATGAATTTTATTGGTTTTAACTCCGATTATCATTTTACAATCAGTCTGTGGCTCTCACTGCAGCTCCATTCTTCATCATTGCCGGGGTTTGGTTTGTGCTTTTCGGGCTTATCTTGTGCATCATCTGTCTCCGCTATTGCTGTTGTCCAAAAGAACCATACGGCTATTCTGGAACCGCCTATGCTCTCTCCCTTATTTTTCTCATACTCTTCACGCTTTCAGCAATGTATTTCTCTTCCTTTCTCTCTACTAAGCACAGTTCTCAACTGTATAATTTTTCTATTAAGTAATTTCTGACTCCCTCAACTTTTTGTTTTACAACTGTAGTGCTGGATGCGTAGTTCTGTACAGTGGTCAGGGGGAGTTCCATCGCAGTACAACCAACACACTTGATTATGTTGTGAATCAGGCAGATACGGTGGTTGAAAACCTAAAAAATGTATCCGGTTATCTTGCTGCTGCTAAAGGGATTACGGTGGATTCTATATTTCTGCCATCAGATGTCCGGAAGAACATTGACAATATTGAAACGAAGATCAACTCTTCTGCTTCCACTCTTTCTCAGAAGACTACAGACAATTCAAAGGATATACAAGATGGCCTGGATAGCATGTAAGTATGAGCTCCTAACAACTTTTTTCAGGAGCTTGACATGATTTCGAATAATATTTATCTGTTGATTGCTCTGCAGAAGACTGGCTCTTATTATCGTTGCAGCTGTTATGCTCTTTTTGGCATTTCTTGGTTTTTGTAAGTCCCTTTGTTCTCTTGGATAGATGGAGGTTATTCTCACTAAATGACTTATTAAGACTAACTTCGTTTTTAAACTTGACTGTCGTTGCCCTTGTTGCAGTATTTTCCGTTCTTGGGTTGCAACCTCTTGTGTACTTGTAAGTGATATAAACACCAAACCCTTTTCTGTTCATGTCATTTATGATTTTAGAGCCACTCTGTTTTAATTAGCTTATTTCTTCTATGGATTCTTACATTTGATGACTCCAGTTTGGTGATGATTGGCTGGATTCTTGTCGCTGGCACTTTCATTTTATGCGGCGTATTTCTCCTCCTCCATAAGTAAGTTCGGTTTGGTAATTGTTAGATTTCTGTTTATTATGTTGTATGTGGACCTTTCCCTCAATTGAAATTAAATATGGAAAACTTACCCTCTGCCTGTACCAGCAAAGTTTCCTGTACATACTTATGTAGTTGCTGTTCTTATCATTGCTGGAATATGGAATCACTTGAGCAAATATTTGAGTAGTGTACATGCTTGCATGTTATCGTTGTGTTTCTTAAGTAGTTCTTGTTGTTCATTGTGTGAGTTAGTCTATGCGAAGTGAGGAGTACAAATTTGTGAAGTACATTAATGTTTGCAGGGTCATGTGGAAGTGCCCTTCCACATGACATTCTTTTTCAATTTTCTTTTAATGACTATAACGGAGTTATTGGCAATGAAACTAATGGAAAACAGACCGAAAAAGGTGGTCGTTATTTGTCTGCTTGGTAAGAGAACTTCATTAATGGAAAGAGTCAACATTGTGCTTCAATATCAAATTCTGGGGGACACTTTTTGTTTGGCCTGCAGATTGCTCTGACATCCAGACAATCGTGCTTGGCTCCGGCCCTTTGGTTATTGTCTGTTGTTGACCTTTCATGGTGGATATGAATCGTTAAGTGTATGCTATTGATCCCTGGAACTCTTTGATACTACCTTTCCTGGTACTACTGTGCACTTCATCAACTCGGGAGAATAATTGCTATTTGCTCTGCTTTGTTCCCATTACCTTTCTATAATAAGCTGCTTGATAGTTATCTTTATTCTATTAGGAGATTTGTTGGGTAAGTTTACTAAATGTTTGTGCTGTTTAGGTACAACTATTTTATGAAGATATAGATGCTAGATCTAACAACTTTTTGTAAATGCATTAGTGTGGTTGCAGATACATGCGTTGCAATGGATGAATGGGTCCAGAACCCGGCTGCACACACAGCTTTAGATGATATACTCCCATGTGTGGACAATACAACTGCACAAGACACCCTATTACAATCCAAAAATGTCACCTACCAGCTTGTCATTGTGGTTGACAGCATGATCAACAACATTTCTAATGTCAATTTCCCACCCAATGCTGGGCCTCTGTATTTCAATCAATCTGGTCCATTGGTGCCTGTTCTTTGCAACCCGTTTAACTCTGATCTCACAGATAGGCAATGTGCAACTGGTGAGTTGCAGTTGAAGAATGCTACTAAGGTAATGTAACTGTAGTATTTGGCTTTTACTTTGGAAGAAATGCGTGACATGGGGACCTTGTGGAAGAAATGCGTGACATGTGATTGATGTCCTAGTTTTAGCCCAAGTTCTCATGCCATGGGGACTCGTTTTCCATTTAGATGAGAATAGTATTTGATAACAATCCAGTAAAAGATTCAACTGATGAAATGGGGAATCTTTGGCTCTTGGATGTTTAATATAAATCGATGTTCATTTTAGAGGTTGAAGTCCTTATACATAGGGGCTAAGAGAATCTTTTGGGAATATCTGTGTTCAAATCTCTTTGCTTTTTTCCTGCGTCCAAAACTTACCTTCTCATCCTTTAAACAGTTCAAATGTTTGATAAAGGTCATTGAGCAAAACTTTCAACCTTTGTTTCAAGCAGGTGTGGAAGAACTATACCTGTCAAGTTTCATCATCTGGTATTTGTAACACACCTGGCCGGTTGACCCCAACCTTCTACAACCAGATGGCGGCTGCTGTAAATGTTAGCTATGGTTTGTATCGTTATTCTCCATTCTTAGTTGGTCTGCAAGACTGCACTTTTGCACGGGAAGCATTCACGGAAATTAGTAAAGACCATTGTCCTGATCTGGGAAAATATAGCAAATGGATCTATATTGGGTTGGTGATGGTATCTGCTGCTGTAATGCTCTCAATGATGTTCTGGGTTATTTATGCTAGAGAGAGACGCCATCGTGTATATACTAAACAGTTCATGGCTAGCTCCTTGGATGAAAGAAGCAAGGCCAGATAAACATCTATGGCTATGTCCTTGGATGAGAAGGCATGGCAAGGCAAGACAAGATACTCGAATCATCTTCTATAGGTTAAAAAGTTATCATGTACATGTAAGCTTTTTACCTGATAATTTTTGTACATTATACTAGTGATCCTCTGGTTGGTAGGTCCGATGATTGTGCAGTATAGTTTTCGACCATGAATTTCTACTTTTCTTCTATTGGGGAACTCTTGTATTTCAGTTCTTAGAAATTAAGATATTGAACGTGGGGATAGTTAATTATTATGTGGAAATCTTCACGGGAAGAAGATGTGCCTGTCGGGGATTTGAATTTTCAACTGCATGTGGCAAGAATGAAACGATTTTTTTCTCTGGGCACTAGATGAATTCCCATTGAGGCAGTAGAACTGAGAGAGAGAGAGAAATTGGTTAGTCTTTCAAGTGAAGTAACAAGAATATCTCTCGAGTAAAATGACAACAGGACTATGATTTTCAGGTGGCGTGCCGACCCGTTTAAGCAAAGTGGAAGCAATCACACATCTTTTGAGGGATTAATTTCTGTACAAAAGTCCTTTGGATTTCGAGCAAATAGCTTCAATCCAGAAACTTTCAGAGCATCGAGACTAGAATACCATGTCGAAACCAACCCGTAGCAACAACTCTTTTGGTTCACCCTAAGGCTTAAGGATTATTATATAGACAGATTAGAATGCTTGGATGTGAAAGCATTTGAGCACATATTCAAAGAGAAGGAATCTTCGGACCATTGACTGCCCACAGTTTCTGAACCATCCAATCACGGACGTCCATCTTGAATCCCCATCCTTGACCAAAAACCAATATTTGCAGCCTTCGATCTTAATTTACTGCAGAAGATGAGAAAAATCTTTGATAATCTATTAGCTTGTCCGCTAATAAGACATAGCTTACCATCAGTCAGCATCGTTGAAGTTTATTAACACGTAAAAGAGACTTCCTATGCGCGTACACATGTCGCTCCTTTGATCAGAGCATCCAGAAGTGGGGTCTCCAATTCTACAAGTCATAGAGAGATAAATGCCAAGAAGCGTCTGAATAAAACCTTAACATAACATCGTCGGAGTACCACCTTAATCCCATACCAATCCAGTGGGCTTGAGTCCAATGTTTTGTGCCATTTCTATGTGACCCTATCTGGTTTCACCAACATGTCCCCGACCCAAATCTCGAGGTTGGTAAGATATCGTGGTCGTCTTCCATAAGTAGTTGCTTTGCCAACTCCTAGATACTGCGTGTGGAAATCTTTTTGCCAATTCCCACGGCTGTAATTTCTAGGCTACGGGATTAGAATTTTCTGTAATTCTCTATTTTATACTATATAACTTAAGTAGAGATAGACATAATAAATGTGTTTTATACTGTTTAATGTTATCTATATAAAGTTTTAAATAATATAGTCTTAAAATCGAATTCACTTATTGCATCAATCTTTTTCCAAATTGCACCGACAGAAAATTGCAAAGAATCTAATTCATTATAAAGAAATTCTATTAAGTTTTTCTTGACTTTGACCCCTACAAACATAGAGATCGCTACATCTAAACTAGAGAGTTAATATGAGAGATAAACAAGAACAAGAATGCCTCTCATTTGGAAATATTAAGCACCCTAGAGACTAGAGCCCTCATAAATATAAAATATAGGACTCACTTTGTCAAGCTAATAAAACAAAACTTGATATTTCAAATATGGTTTGGACCAATTAATATTAGAAATCTTATTCTATCGTGACAGCTATGTTGCATGCCAAATGGGATTTTTCAAGTGGTACCAGCTTTGAAAGGTATCACCAACATTGCAGTTAACATTATGGTTAACGTGCTTTGGCAGAAAGTAACCCCCTAACCTCTTTGATAAGGTATAGCGTTAATGTCATTTGGTCCCCAATGCCAATTTATGAAACCCTTTTCTGATTTATGTGAGTAGGAAAAATAAGCAAACCTTTTATTGTCGAGCATTGCTCCATTGATAGACCTTGGAGTTTTCCTGGCAATTTCTTTCATTGTAGACTCTTTTGTCCTTTCAAGGTTAACTGGAGACAAAAATGTAACAAGGGTAGCTTGGTAATGCTGCTCAATGTCGACCCAATTGAAAAATACCGTGTTATAGCTCAAAGCATATGACACAAGGAAGTTTCAAAAAAGGTCAATAATGGAATTCCAATCCGGAAGAAGCTATAAAAAGGAGCACAATTCCAACACCTCCAGCTAGGTTTGCCGCAGAAAAAAAAAAAAGATCCAAACCAGATTCTTAGGAGTTGAACCATTCCATGGCCACAAAGAACGTACCTCCTCCGCATCCAAAGTCCCAGGCAACAACCAGGACATGCTTGTGTGCACCCACCACACATCCAGGCTCATTCAGGTGCAGTATTCACCGGAATTCTCGTCCTCACAAGGTCTTCACTCGACCGACGGTACGTCTTTCGTCGAGCCAATGGGAGTTGGCCGCGATTACAAAGGTGAATTCATTGAGAGCCTTTCTCCTACATATCATCAAGCCCTCCAGCCATGATCTTCAGAGGAGGAGGAACTTCCAGCCCAAGCCTAGCAGGTTTTGCGTGATGAATAACAATAGTCATGATCATGGGGTTGCAGTTTCCTGATGATCAAGTACAGTTTGTTAGCTTCAAAAGCTTTAATTCTGCTATATTCTAATGATTTGGATAGAACTTTTTTTTTTCTAAGCTTTTTTGTTTTTCTAAGCGATTAGGATAGAACTTAGTCTTGTATACGAGGCCTTGTACATTGAAGTATCCCATCTACGATAGTAGAGTTAAAAAGAGAAGCAATTACTATGAATGGCTTATTTTTGTTTGTTTGGTATGGATGTGTTTTGGCTCTGCCAATGATTTCCAAATACACAGTGGAAGCAAATCTTATGGTACACCAAGTTTATAGACTGTGGGTGTACTCAAACAACGGGTAAGAGTTTTAATGGCGTTTATACTAGAGAACAGAGGGCTAAAGGAAAAGGATGAAACACTTCCCATTGCATGGCTCATGTGCACAAAATCTGTACTGTGAAATTTCAATGGTAATGTGATTTTGTACCAGAAGATAATGTTGCTGTCTCACCCTCTAAAAACCAGAGAGCAAATGAATGTGATGTTAGTGAGGAAGTGGGATCTAGCAGACACAGTCCTCAAGCAAGATGTAGCTGATTGATTGTGACCTTTGCTTTGTTGTGAAGCACTCAATTCTGGGCTATTCTGGGTTGCTGGGGATGAAGTCCCGGGCTGCATGAGGGGTTATCCCCGACTCTCGTATATTTTAGTTTATAATACAACTTACCAATTACCCAGAAACAAAAAACTCGGAGCAAAGTGGCATAAGTACTATACTGAAATTTTCATTTGGTGGAGATTCAAGCCGTGTTTATAGTGTTTTTCTCCCTCCTAGAGCAAACCCATCGTTTTTTTTTTGGTTAGTCATTCGTCTAGCTAGTCTTGCTACAGTAGTGTCGAGGTTTCTTCACTTCTGGTATCTTTTTAAGCAATCATAAATGCGTGGAAAGTGGTTAGTAGAAACTATCCTCCAAATGACCAGGAATTCTCCCATAAGATAGCAAGAATGGCCAGAAAGCCGTGATGAATTTAGGCATTAAAACAAATTAAGCTGTGCCCTATAGAAAGGGAATTTGTCGTCAAAGGTGACAGAGTCAAGCACGACACTGATTGGCCGTTTCAGAGGTAGCCTCCATGTAAACAAAATGAAGCCTAGAAAGAACGGCATTTGCATTTGTTCTGTCATTCAAGGAATCTCCTTAAGGTCAAAACTTCAGACTCATTCAAATTCGAAGCACCAATGATCGATGTCAAACAAGCAACTTGACCCTTGACTTTGAAAAAGCGTCCACAAAAAACGTATGGGTTAGAAAGTTCAAAACTTTATTGCATCCCCCACATGGTGGGGGAACATTTCCGTTCACATCAAATTAATATTGTCAAGCACTTGAATAGTATATTTCAAGGCAATATTATTGTTCTCCAGACAAGGACCACAACACAGGTGGATGCCAGACAGCAATTTGCATAGAGTTCCGATCTATCTCCCCCAAGTATAAACAAAACAGGGTCATTGCAGATAACCTTGATAACAACATTAAAAAGCAAACCTTCTTTTCAAGAGAAGTGAGCAGCTCTCCACCGCAATTTGCCTCCCTTGAACCCACCATGGATTTTTACTTGGCTGACTGTTTCCAATTGATGCATGACGAGCTTAATTGGTATTAAAGTAGCAGAACATCCATAAGCAGAGTGAATGACATAACTTGATGAATACAAATTTGCTTTCTATTCGTCTTGTTGGATTGACATAAACTAAGAAGTTGCCTAAAAAATTTGTGAATTGTTCATGCAATATGTTGCAGAATTTGAGTTTCAAACAAACTAAATGGAATTCATCTTCCACAAGATAGTAGATATGAATACACCATTAGATCCTTCTACTTACTGATGGGGACACGTTTTCATAGATATAAATAATGGAAAGTGTGAAGGTTTAGCTATTTCCTTTTTAAATGCATTATGGTTGATTGTAACGTTTTAGACTTACAGTGGTCAGCACGTTATGAGTCTCCCTCAATGTGGAAGACCTTTCTCAACAAGGTTGTGGTACTTGCACATTTGAACCTCTTTTTGCAATTCAGACTGATTTAAGGGGGGAAGAATATTACACCAAAGAAAAGACAAGTTTGTTGACCCAACTTGCAGGTTCTCTAGGGTCCTCCAACTTGTCTTTACTACACTAGTTTCTGTCATTTGGCTTCAGACTAGGCATGCATGAAAACTTGACAATGCAAATAAAATCTTCACCAAAAAATATCGTCTTTTTTTGTTTTCTTTTTGGTTCCCTGCAGGGGTATCATAAAAGCAGATCTCAGGATGAACTAAGATCCATTTTAGGAAGATTGTTGTATTTTCTTTAAGCTTTTAAAAGTTTTTGCCTTTTAAGGATGATTATGGAAAGAGTACAGATGCGTTTTTATCTTTTGTTGAAGGTTTTTGAGAATGGAAGCAAGGAAGATTATGTTTCAAACTTTGGTTACAATATCCACCATTTCTTTTTCTTGTTTACGAAAAGAAATGGAAAAGGAGAAAATCTAAACTTGTTAATTGTAACGCCCCGGGCCTAAACTTCAAACGGATAGATTTCCATATAAAAATAAGGCTTTCTTTTCATCTGTAACGCCTCGGGCCCAAACTCCAAATGTATAGATTTCCATATAAAAAGAAGGCTTTCTCACCCTGGCTAATCATTTATCTAGGTCCCAATCTTTCAAAACTAATTATTACAACCTCAACAAAATATTCATAAACCATAAAAAAGCCAAAAATGTCAATCTGAGCCCTAAACTTTACATTCGAATATCCAATATTTTCAACATCAATGAAGATCTCCCAAAAGAATTACAATAACAACTCTCCAAAATTAATCTTCAAAAGTACTCTTGCAAAACACGTCTCCGAAGCACAAATCTATCTGAAGCTCCTCAAACTTCTCTAATTCTGCCAACTCTGAAAAAATATGAGAATAAGTGGTGAGCTACGACTAGCTCAGTAAGTAGCAAATCAATGGGGGTTGGGGAAAAGCTAATTTTTCACAATCACAATAATCGAAAACCAAAATACCACCGGTGAAATAAATAAGTTTGTAACAAAAATATTATACAGGAAAATCACCAATGGTCACACAGACCCTAATGGTCATAATGATCTCAATGGTCACACAGACTTCCAAGCCACAAAGACCTCCAAATTCCACGAGGGGTATCAAATTGGCCACACAGACCACAGAGATATATCACCGGCGCAAGGATAATTTTCACAGTATGCTCACCAAAACAAGTTATAAATATTTGAATTGAGTTTCACGAAATCTCGACAATCTCATTTTACTCAAAATTTGTTCAGTTCCCCAAATAGTACATCAAAAACCATATAAAAAATTACGTTGCACGTTTAAAAATCTTATTGAAGAACCACTTACCTCAAATGCTTAACCAATCCTTTAAGCTTCTTCAACAATTGCCAAACAATCTCTCGGAACCTAGTAACACCACCTCAATCTAAATTTTGGTCTCCAATATACATTCTCTGCGACCATTTTTTAATCTAAATCTCTTCAACTTTTAAAATTCAAACATATCTCTATTTATCACTTTAAAATTTAAATATAATATCCTTATCCACATCTTTCAAATTCAAATATAAGAGTAATCTTTATCTATATCTTAACCTTTAAATTCAAACCTAAGATCAAATCTCTATCCAAACCTTTAAATTCAAATATAGATCACATCTCCATTTCAACATCTTTAAATTCGAAAATACTATTCAATCTTGATCCAAAAATAAAAAATAGGATTAAGTCTTATCTCTTTATTTAAAATTCAAATTACTCACTTAATACCTTTTTGGGAAAGGGGTATTGCATTAATTCCTGGAGGCTAGCATATGCGGCAATCATGACATGTGGTCCAGGTATTGCTACCCAAAACAGATCTTACAGGTAGATCCAAGGATCGCGAGGAATCCTTGAAGAGAAAAACACCAAAGAGAAAAACCCCTGTTTGTTTCCTGAAACTTAAAGTTTACAACTCTTAGCAAAAAAAAAATGGCTCCAATTTGCATCACTTACCACAAAGGGAATCAGAAGTTTCAAAAAATTTCATCTTTTGCTTGATCAGTTGCAGGTGCGAGATGGTCCATTGTTTACGAAGGATGCTAATAGTTCAGCTGCGTTGCATTATTCATATTCATCTTGTTAGTGCTTCACATTTTTGGGAAACTGACCACAATTCAAGATCTCTCGATTGTAAGAGCCAATTGTGGTAGACAGAATCAGTATCAAATAGTACGTATGAAAGCGTGCATGGGACTGGTTTATGTGGAAATCAAGTACGTACTGTAGCAGCTTGAGAAGAAAAGATTTCAACTTCAAGACCACTAATGGTAAATTGGTCATGTAAGGGAATGGCAATAGTGCGATCATACAGTGAATCTGAGATCAGTAAATTACTGACAACCAGCCTAAAATGCATGATGTGCATCCCTTTCAGTGCAGACAGGCGTTCTTTTTCCTTCGGGGCCTATTGGCGATGAACACTAGAACCCCTTTAGTGTCATCAACCCAAAAGTAGTCAAATTACCCTCGACTTAAACTTGAAGAATTTCAGGTGATATAGAACTCATCAGCATCCGGAGTTCTACTTTAGATTCTAAAGTGGCATTGGATTGAGTACATGGAGAGGTTGAGCAGGTTCAAAGGAAGTACTTTTGTTATTACAAGTTAATGGAAATCCAATCGTTAATCGGGAGTGCACTGAACCGCTGAGGTTCTCCAACCTCATCTCTCGCACAAATCTAGTTAACTACAATTTCTCTGTGTTCATACGTTACCATGAGTGCTTGACCGACTTCATGCTTTTCATGATTGAGAATATTATGACCCCAACAACAAAGATGGCTGATCAGATCTGAGAAATCTTTGGGGAATAGTTTCGTATCTAAAACCAATAAAAACTTGCAACAACTTCCACTAATCTACTTGATGCTTTTGGAATCCCCTTAAATCTTTTGAAAAACATATCAGGAATAGCAATCCTTTCTTCCCTTTTGAAATTAGAGACAATATCTCCCTAATTAGATACTGCATTATGTAAAGCAGGATATTGGAGGGACAAAGCAAAAGATCGGATCAGCATGAAAGCTTGAAGCAGAAGTTTAAGTTCATTGTATTCTGCCAAAAGTAACTTCAATACTTTTTGATATTTGAATCTTCCTTAAGTTAGATCACCATCATCCATGGGTTTGTATATGGAAATAATTTGACAAAAAAAGAAAAAAGTAACAGAAAGAAGGAGGGCATGCTAACCATTATAAGATTTTCTTTTGTTTTTTTTTTATCTGTTGTAGGCCAAACTGGGTCCTCGCCGACCAAGGAAGTAGCTCATTCAAACTTTAAATTAAACAAATACGAGGATAACAGTGTTTTCAGTTGACACAGACAAGCTGGAAAAAACGACAACGTAGTTTGACTAAAGCCAAAAACAAAGATGGAAACTGAGTAAACCGATCAGTAGCTCACCAAACATAACCACTGAAATCATATAGTTCTATCATTATATATATATAAACAGGTAGACGAATTTCAGTTTGACACAACTTCGCAATCCACACATGGGGCGGTAGCCATGCAAACAAATTCTTCGTGTCTCTTGTTTGGTAATAATATATATATATACCCCCCCCCCCCAGAGGTTTGGTCTGGTAGTAAGGCTACCGCTTGGGTTCTCACATATCCTAAGTTCGATCCTTAACACCGTCCTTATCGCTCCTGACTTAACTGGGATATGTTGGGTGGGATTCTGACACATGCTCCCAGGTTGGCTTGTAAGTTCGGATACACAAAGTGGTCCGACCTTGAGAGCTTCTGGGTTATCAAAAAAATAATAATATATATATAAATTCTTGATTATGCTATTATACAAAACCATTGTAGCCCGTTTGTTTTTATAAACTATTATTATATCCAGTTTAATGATAATTTTCAAACATTAGGCATAAAATCACGAAAAACTATTGGAAATAGTAGGTGCCCGATTCCCACTAGTCCGGACTCTGTTTCTGCAATTGCATGCCCTCATGCATACATTGATCATATATGCTTCTCCCAATGCTCTTTCTAGTTAATTTAGTACGATGCCTTCACAATCCCCAAAAGTTCTTGTTATGACAAAACCAGTCACTGATGGTTGTGTTGATCAAGTCAAATTAGCAATCCATTATCGCAAGCAGATGCAGCTGAGACCGTCCAAGAGCCCTAGGCATTTTGCATATTATTTCCAAGTGTTTCACGTAAATAAGAATGAGGTACTTCATTGTATATATCAGGGTGTTGGTGACCGTTTTGTGGGAATCAAGTTATGGCTTCAAAAGCAAGACTAAAAAGCTACAGAATGCCCTTGTAGTGAAGCGGATAATATCGTTTTCTTACATAGCACCTAAGCACAATAATTGATTTGCCACCAACTTAACATGAAGCAAATTCCTCGGACGCAGATATACTTTCTTTCCACTTCATCAGCAAATTGGGAGGCTACTTTAACTTCTTAATCTCCAATTGATTATGGTCTTTAAGGGCGCTTATAAGAGACTATGCGTAATTATATGATGGATCCCACTGAATATCTGGTTTAAAATGAGGGTGCGTGTACAATAAGATATGTGCAAGAAGTAAATCATCTGCAGAGACTACCCTTGGTGAGAAACTCAGAGGTTTCATATCTTCAATGCAGAAGTTACAACGAACCTGAAACACCTGAAGCTCATAAGCTCATACCCAGGACTAGCTTGAACTTTCTGACCTCTTGCAACCAAAATCTCTTATTATGAGAAACAACATATTGGTGAAACTGGAAGAAAATAGCTATTGGTAACTCAAGAATGTTGATTACCCAAAAGAAAAGAAGCTCAAAATTGTCACAAGGAGAAGCATTAACAAAGGGAAAAAGGACCTCCAGGCAGAGCCAACTGTTACTTTCTATCAGTAGAATGAATATTTGAACATAATGCCGGCCAAAAAATGATCATGGACTTGGAGCCAATATTCTCGCTGACCTTCTTATGGGATTGATTCCTCATAGGAAGGCCTGGAGTTGGTCCAACTTGAATCATTAATGGAAAAACCCATAAAGGCGGGATTTCGTGTATAATTACAAGTGAAGTAAATTTACAAATGTGTGAATATTAAAACAGTGAGCAGGCAAATTGCAATCAGCTTAATTTCATATGAGCAGTAGCTGAAGAGTGTCGAACTGTCAATTTTAGGATCCCTAGAGCCACTTGAAAAAAATGCAGTTGAATCTCAAGCAAATGTAGTTACAAAAGCAAACCTCCAAAACTCATACCTGCCTCAGAATAAAACTCAAGAACCACCTCCAGAGGTTCCTGAAGACTCAGCAACATCCTCTAATCTCAGCGTTATGGCTACTTTGTCAATCATTTTACCTCTCTCATCTGAGCCATCCACAGCTCTATTCAATCTTTTCAACCATATATCATAGTCAACTGGGTATGGGGTCCCACACAGGCTATCCACATAGTCTGCGAATGCCTTAAGGAGAGCTGAAACCTCACCGAGCTCTTGCTGAATCACACGCTTTGACCAGCTTCTCTCCCTCCATTCCAAAGCAGATTCGATAGAATCCTGCTGCTGTATACTTCCCCCACAAATGAAAAAGAGCAGATAAACAAAGCTTTCAGCATCAGATGCTGGACAAAGTTTCCCATGCTGAAGAGCATTAGAAGATGAGAACTGCAAATTTATGGCTGGGCTGTCTCTGTCTTCTAGAACTGCACGTCCCCATGATATTGGGACATACACAAATCTGTTTCTTGCACCTTGCATGTCAACAACACGTATTACATTTTCTGGACAAATATCACCATGCTGTACACTGGCCATAGCAGCACTTCTTAGAGCTGCTAGGCAGTCTCGGCAGCAGCGGATTGCTTCCTCAGAGGAGAATGGGCCATCGCGAGCAACAACAGATGAAAGTGGCTCACCAACTGGAGATGTCACAAGTATTGGAGTCCCGCACCATTGGTGATCACATCGACCTACTGGGCTCTGCTTCTTACAGGGACCAGAATGCAAAATGCGGCCAGAGGCAATTACATCAGGCAAATATTTGCTTGAAATTCCCTGTTGCTTCAAAATGTTTAATACTTTTGTTTGCCTCTGTACTTGGTACCACAGGCTCATATCCTCCCAAGATGGCTCGAGTCTGGATGGATGGGCACCTACATATAAGGACAACAACTCCGAGGGATAGTCAAGAGACACAGCACTGTAGAGAAAAGTGTTCCCTCCTACCAAAGAATCCTGTATTTGGAAACTTTTCTGCCCCTGTCGTTGATCATCCAGAAGTAATATCTCGCCCTTCTTAAGTTTCAAACGCAATGCCTGCTTTCTCAGAAATGACATATCATTCTGGTCAACTTCAACAATCTCTCCATATTGGTGGCCAGCCTGTTGGAATGGAACCAAGGCAGATTCATTCTCAACCATGCGACACTCTATTCTACGCTTCTGAAGGCGGAGGCTATGATCTGAGGCTAATGAGGCCATCGACTTTCTTGGTGGTCCATTCCACTGGACTAAGGAGTGAAAGGTTGCCAAAAGTACTTGCAGGGTCCCCAAGTCTCCCCAATTTGCATTCCCCAGTTTGTTCCATATCCGATCCACAGAGGATACACTAACTTCGGCATAAGCTTTCATCCATTCAGCCATAGCCTGGTATGGGTTAGATGAATTTACATCAAGTTTTCCAAGATCGCCACCAAATTTTACCACCCCTCCATATTTAGAATCTAGAACCAGAAGGTAAACAGAATCACTGCTGATTGTACTGATCTTGCTTACAGTCCTAGAAACAAGGATATGAAAACCATAAAAGAGGGCTTCACAAATCGTGCGAGCAGATAATTTCAACCCAGTTACTGACAATATATCTTGCTTAAACAACGCAAGCTCCACCACTTGGTCCCAGCGAACATGCAACTCACTCCCAGTTTTTGACAGTAACGCTAAACCACATAGCTCTTCAATCCTTCCCCTTGATATTGCCTTTTCTACGCTATAAAACTTAGATCCAGGATGTCGGGGACAAGATACAAAAAAAGGCAATGGTCCACTTTTACGCCAGAAAGTTCGCCACAAGCCATTGGCAACAACATGAAGGAAGTCTTCTAGTGCAAGATACTGATCTTCTTTAAGATCATTTGTTTGAGAAAGTGAGCATGGCATGCGAAACAACTGCTGAAATAACACCCCCTCCAGTGCCAAATCAAGCTTGCACAACTCATCGAGAAGAAAGGGTGAACTGAAAACTTGCTCATCGTTGACTGAATCTGCAGATGAAATGCCAAGAACCCAATCCTCGAGACTCTCTGTGAAAACTTCTAGGTCCACAAGTTTCCTTCCATAATCCTTTAGCCCTTTGAACACTCTTCTGGAAGTAGGAATGAACTTGCTTGAAGCCGAAGCACCAGAGATGCTACGAGCAGAGGTCACTGCATCACAGAGGAACCCATGCATCAGACATATCTATATCGAAGTCAAGAAAAAATTAGAAAACATATAGATGCATTGCTTAGAAGCATTAAAAAAAAGGGAAACTCCAATAGACATTAGAACCAAAAGATCCATAATGATGACATAAGGAGATCAAAAATGATTATTGACTTGAAAGTGTATGAAGTTTAGATGGTAGTTCTACTAGACATAACAGGGGTACAGGAATCTAAACTAGAAAACTTTTTCCCCAGAAAGCAGGAAGCTGTGGGGAAGATGAAAAAACAGATTCAGTGCTAAGCCAATGTATGAGCTTGCGTGTCTGTATGTGGGGTATGTTCACGTGCATGTGTTGCATTAACAGATAGCTCCCCTTTTCTTTTCTCAAAGATTAATGAAGCCAGAAAAACAAATGAGGCACTCTGAGATACCATTTGGCAACCAAACCATAACACACTACCAAATGCAGGCCTTGCAGCAGTTCAACTAAACACAAAATGAACACAAATCAAAAATTAAAGCAAATGGGGTCCCACTGTTTGAACGCAAAGAGTATGAGTCAAACCAAGGCTCTAATACTATTCTAGAGACAATCAATCCCAATGCTTTCTCTTTCTCTAGGACAACATGCCTTCCTGTTCAACCACTTTATAACCCAGATTGTGAAAGTTAATATTGGACGAGTGGAGTATGAAGACGTTTTGTTTGAGGATGCTAGATCCCCTATGGATTGTTCTCAAGATGAACTAGACTTGCACAAGGGATTTGAGGAAATTCTAGTTCTAACTTGGACTGATCCTTCTTCATGACAAAATGGTACAAAAACCAACCTAGTACGTAGAGAATGAGATTACTACAGAAAAAGAAAAAACATAACAAAGAGAAAACACGAACAAGAGAAATTATCTGTCTTTTTCCCTTTTCACAGCATATTACGAGTAAAAGTATAGAATTTAGATCCAGATCAGTAAATGTTCCTTCTAAAACCTCTTTCACCCTAATCATCCTTGTAAGGTGCATATGTTGAAACGACTTAACAGCATTGCAATTTGTATGAGGTAAAAATGGAGCAAAGCTGACTAACAACTGCTTTAAAGGAAAAAGTACGAAGTAAGCCCTTGTTTACTAACCAGAGTTTGACTTCCTGAAACTTCCATCAAAGCTTTGTCCCGGAGATAAGTCCATATCATTATGAGAAAAACCTGCACCATAATATTGGTAAAAATGTGCAAACTCATGATGAACTGACAGACACATATCCAGCCCAGACCATGTTAACACACTTTTATGCTCTCTAACTCTTTGATTTTCCAAGCTTCTAACATGAAACCACATGGGACACTTTCAAAAGAGACCAAAACTGAGTTGAATTGAGATTATCGTTAAAGTAGACCAAAGTCAACGTGAATATTTCCACACTCGCAAATCCCACAAGTGTCAGTCTGAAGTAACGATGAGGCAATTTGGCTTGCCACGGTCATTATGAAAAACTTCAGACCATAGACAAAATATTTTCTTTGATAGAGAAACATGAAGCTGAGAAAACACACTGAGAGTGTACAAAGAGTTACTACAATCACAACCTAAACTGAAACAGGAAGGAAATTCCAAAAAAAAAAAAAAAGACTGCAATAAAGGCTTCCAAGTTCAGAAATAGATACTAACCAGATATGAAATTCCTGAAAGTTCCATCCAAAATTTGCTGAGGGGAGAAGTCATTTTGTTGAGAACCTACATCACGACAATTTCAAAGCTTGAAAATTCCTGCAATTTGATGCCATGGCAGAAGGAAAGATACAATTTGGAAAGACATCCACATGCTAAAAGAGGGAATGTCATCTATAAGGAGTATAACAGTGGACTTCCATGGTAGAGTGGCTCCTATGGTTGTGAGTATGAGCTTCTAATTAGCAGGGTTTCTATGCTGGAAAGAGCTCTGGGATAACTATTGCCCTTGCTAATGCTTCTGTTTAGCTTAAAAGCATGCAACACTGCCATAAGCCTACTAGTGTACACTAAACATAGTAAGAAATTATAATTAGACAAAAGTACTACTACTTGTGACATTGACTGATTGCTGGTGTATTGCGATGAAGTGACGGCTCCCATTGACATCCTTATAAACAATTAAACATCATTCCATTTGGATCATGTTATGAATATGTTGTCAAGATAACAAAGATGTATTCAATTAAAAATGGTAGAAAAAGGAATAGAAAAACTCCATAATTAAACGCTACAGATCAACAAACAGCTACAGGATTAGCAGTCTATCCGTCCACCAACTACTGATCCTAAGAGCTGAATGGACTTCTATTCAGGATCAAGTGATTTCAGTGCTTGATTGCATGTGCTTTAAAGACCCATGGTAAAAGGTGTGTTATGACATGCTTGATGCCTGCGTTATTGCCCATTTCAGATAACTTGATTGAGATATTTTAATCAGCACGGTTATGACCCAGGGCATTTCCTTGTTCTGTGCTGCTCGTGTCACCAAAACAGGCAATTAACCCTGGAAGTGATGCCAAGGGAGGATCCAGAGTAGGAGGGCAAACGTATAAGCCGCTAAAAATGTCTCTGAATAAGAAAACGGAACACCCTAAGGTAGACGCCACTATTTCCTCAAGGGAGAGTCTAGTACGAAGCAAGATACATGCAATTCCGTCATTCAGTGGTAAGTTGTTCAATCTAACAGTGTAAAGCATTACACCTCTAAAAGAAAATATATCATCCTTCTTCATATGTGTAATCAATGAAGATATAAACATGATGGACAACCCAGAAGACATTGACAGGAGAGAGAGAAAAAAAAAAAAAAAAAAAGAAGGATATTCGCAATGTACTTTACTTTCTCACAAGGTGCAGTGATAAGTATCAAGACAGAAAACAATATATAAGTCGTCAAATTATTGGCCGACATTACTCACCTAAATTCATCTCGATGACCGGGAATGGACGAAAGCAGAAAAATTGTCACCAGAACTAATTAATCCACAGATCTCTGAGAACTTCGAAACACGCATTCTCCAACCCAGATACTGAAATGTCAAAAGATGATATCTGGACCATCATTGGCGCGCCTCAGGCAGAGGAAAAATGTGGGAAGCCAATGAAAAGGAAAGTGAGATAACTAGGCGATCTTGAAGATTTTTTTTTTCTTTTTTATACCAAAAGCTGCAAACTCTTTGATGAAAATGGGGTCTTGTGGAAGCTAGATGACGTTACTGTTGTGGTTCTTGTCCCTCTCGTGTTGCTTCGGTTGTCATTGAAGCAGCGAGAGGTGAAGACTGAAGAGGGAAAATACTCCCTTATAAAGCCGAGACAACAAAATACAACCAACACAACAGGGACAAAGAACAAAACTATGAAAGGCTGGGTGAGAGAAAAAGAAAGAAAAAGCCAGCCACAGTGCCAGCGAGTGACCTTTGTCAGTCACCCACAGCGCTTCTTGGCAGTTGGTCCCGTATTGAAAATGATGTTACCCATTACTCCGCCTGTCATTCCATACTCCCTCATTTTCTCGCGTGTTCACTACATGACTATTGTCCCCACAAGCCATGGCCTGTTTTTGTGTCCTTTGGAATAAGTACAACAAAATTTTACGAAACAGAGAAGAATTATTAGGTTGAATGGAATGCTCATAACGTTCGAATTCATTCAAACCATTATATGTCATCAACCAACTGAAAATGCCATTCTCTTCTTGGCAATAGTTGTTCTGCTGCTACAATGAGTTATAAGAACGAGAAAGAGCTATTTTCGACAGTGATATTACAACTTAAATGTCTGAAAAAGGAATTTTCCTCCCCATAATTATATCAGGGAGTCCGACTTGATATGGTAATGGCCGATTCTTTGCCATGAAATACTGCATCCCAACAATGACATCCCTCGTGGAAATATTGTAGATGTTATAGGAGTTTGGAGGTGGTCCGAGTGTGCAAGTGAGGAAACTATCAGACTACTCTTAAATTACAAAACGCTTCAATGATTAATTTGTAACTCAATAAACCTTACTCTCTCCCAATGGTCCCAAGCATTTTCAATGTTCTTCATATGTTGGTTATCCAATATTGTCGAAATGAGCAACCAATAACCAAGCTACAGTCTTCTTCTAGTTTTGGCTAGGGCAGTAGGAAGTAAAATTCACTTCCATCACTGGAGCGTGGCAGTTGGAGTATTCTTTGCCGTTGATCATGTTATGTTATCCTTTTTACTTTAATACTTTTCATGAGTTTTATAGTGCAAGTTCCAGTTTGTCTGTCAGAAAAGTGGGTCGGGTAATCAAAATCTAAACCCGACCCAGTTGCACACTGCAGGCCACAGCTCTCAAGCTACAGTACTGCTGACTTTTGAGACTGACTCCAAAGCTTAGATCTTTGAATTATAAAAACTACTGTAAACCAAAAAAAAGAGCTGCTTATTCTACATCTATTTAAATATTGAATGATTAACTAACAAAGTCGCTAATAACGTGGGGGAGACAGTTCGGTACAATAGATGAATCTTATATATCATTATTTTTTAAAAAAGAAACCAGTAGTTTGACCTAACACTAACTAGATTTTGGTACACAGTTGGCCCTGTGCTTTTGTCGAGGGACACAGGTGAAATATACCATTGATTTCATAAGATAAGAGACACCATAAATTCTCATACAAAAAAGAGAAAAAAACTCAACGACAGGGAATACAGTAGATCGTTGAAAAAGCAATATCTATAGAGCTCGTAGGCCAAATATAGCAATATAACATAATTTAACTGCGTCTCTCTGTGTCTCTGCAATATTATATTTATGGCTTCTGTCACTCTCTTTTGTTTTCTTTCACACTGCCCCCAAGGTAGAGCTGGACTTCGCTTTTCATAAAACCATCGGCGTGCGGGGATACTCCCTAATGACCGTCCAAGATTGTCCAGCAACTAGGCATTGCCTACTCCCACGCCGAACAGTAATGTCCATTTTTCATCAAATCGACAACGTTGTTTAATGATGTCTTTTCGCATGATTAAAAGATAGAGACTTGTGAATGCCGCATAAACTAACCTTCATCATAATTCATAGGCTTGTTAACTAACTTGATTCCTAAACTTTCTTCTTTGTTTTTTCTTTGCCCCTTTTTCTCCTCTCATTTTCTCTCTCTCAATCTTTTTCTTCCCTCTTCCTAAAGTTGACATTAAGAAAGATGAAAGTAGGAATCATGCTAAGAATAGCAGAGAATTTTTTTCTTCGGAAAGAAAGAAAGAATGTAGACCAATCAACCCGCAGTGCAGCAGTTGGTGTAAAGACAAAATCTGTTTCTGTCTATCTGTGCCAAGAAAACTCGACCACAATAATTAATTATTGCCTTTTACGTTACACCAGGGTTGTTTACCTTCTATTCAGTCTCTAGGTTGATGATTAAGAATTAAGAAGGGTAAGGGCCACTTTGATCTTATGTTTAGGTACTATTTGTTTCTTTAATATTTTGGGTATAGAAATTTCTAGCAAAATAAATACATTCCAAAATTTTTTAACTTTTACACATACATACTCACTTTTTATAAACCCCAATAAATCTCAATAAAGTAAAGATTCCCAAAATTTCAAGAATATTTTTCGAAATTTTGACAAACAAACACTCCTTAATGTACCCAATGATGGTGAGGAAGGAGGATGGAAATGAAAGTGATGGCGGGAGATTATGGGAAAAGGAGATGGCAACAATGACTGAACAAACAAGAGGTTTGATTTTGTTTTAAAAATATTTTTTGTGTTTGTTTTTTTTTTTTAAAATAATATAAATTTTTTTAAGATCAGTGAAAAATTTGTTAAAAATTATTAGAATTTGTAAAATATTATTAAAACTTATAAAAAGATATTGAAAGATAAAAAAGTGATTATAAAAAACTTTTGAAAATATTTTCAGACCAAACCAAACGCCAATTTTCTGAGTTGAGTATGAATTTTCAATTTACTAAAAACTATGTTATTTAAAATTACAGTTGATTTACACCGGTAAGTCCTAAAACTCTCTCTAGATACCCAAGTCTGACTTTCCGGAAATAAGTGGCATGCAGCAGATAGTCATGTGGCAAGATCTGATGACAGGGTCCGAACTCGCTTTGACTCGATTGGAGCGGAGGAAACCCTAAACCTGGTCAAAGAGGCCACGTACCAAAGAAGCCTCTCTCTCTCTCTCTCTCTCTCTGTCTATGTCTCCGTCTCTATCTCTATCTCTCGCTTCCCCCAACGGCCAACGGTAGTAATTACAGCACCAATCGGCTATTTCCGCCGACCACTCCGACCCCAAGGTATCTATCTCTCCTTAACCTTTCCCTTCTCTCTTCCCCTGTCCTTCTTTCGGTTTTATTTTTTTCATTTTTTTGGCTAAGAAACTGGAGGGATAGTCGAAGAGTGGTTTCTAACCCATTGGATTCTCATCATTTTTGCGTGCAATGATCCTGAAGGCCCTTTTTCTTTATCTAACCTGAAATTGAAAGGGAATCCGTCAAGCTGCGGGCTTTTCAGATTTCCCGGTGTCTCTGTTGTTGTTATTCCTGGATTTATGTTTGGTCGGTTTCATTGAATTCGTTATATTGAAGGTTATTCGGGAACCGTATGGCATGTTTCTCAGCGTTGTTACATAAGAATTTTCAGAAACAGCTCTTTCTTTTAATTTCCCGTTTGATTTTTTTTTCTAAGTTTTTTTTTTCTAAGCAATTGCCCGTTCGGTTTGATTACTTTCCCTGAAAGTATTCTCTGTTAAAGTTTTTTCAAAAGTAAATATTATAACAGCTAGTATTTTGGGATTGGGCATTTACGACGGAAAATTCCACATTGTGGAAATGCATTTGCATTTATCTGTGGAGAGTTTACTCATGCATTTGTTACAGTGTAATGATAGGAAGCTATGGTGCACCATACGCACACGCGTGCGCGCGTGGGCTGTAGGGCGCCAGAATTCAGGCTCCATTATATTCTGAACAAATTTGCATCAACCCTGTTGGGAACAAATATCCTTTAAGGAAAGCAACGCAGTTGTGCCTTGAGAGTAATTTCTTTCCTTCTTCAACATTCTCTTTTTCTGGGATTCCCGAAGCTGTTCTGAAAAACATGGTTGTTAAACTTTTATGGGCATAATGGTTGTGTTTTTGTTTTTCTTATCTTCCTGTTTTGTTTTTCTAGCTTTTTTTTTAATAGGTCCCCTAGAGGAATAGTGGGAACTTAAAGAAAAGGTAGTTTATTGATCATTCACGCAAAAATGGTGTAAATTTTGGGTTGGTTCAGTTGTTCAGATTCGGATGGTTTTGCTGTATACAGTTCATTCAAAACGGCCCCTATGTAAGTGCAATCCTTTAGTTCTTATTAATGTCCCCGTTCATTTGTTTTCGTGGTTCACTTGGTTTGGCTTATGGACAAGGATTTGTTATGCTTTGAATAGCTGATGTTGTTGAAATTGTGGCAAATTGTTGACATCTATGGAACTTTCTGTATGTCAGATGAGAAACTATTCTCCATAATTCCCTGGGTTTATGATCATTGGGCTCTACAGGAGGACAATATTGTGAAGTATTTGTGATGGTTGGCTTTGATTTTCCACCCCCCCCCCCAACACCCACCCCACCCAGTCCTTTTGTATTTTTATGTAAGCTTTATTAGCGAGAGTAGGTTTTGGTTCCATATGGTGTATGCTGTCAATTGTGGTTCATTTGGTAGATGGGTTTGCTTCAAGATACTATACTTTGTCTCTCAGCCCTTCTGGCGTTAAGCTTTAAAGACACAAAGCATTATCCTAATTGTTCCTTATGCCATTCACTACCTGTTCATCCTCTGGTTTGAAGTCTTTGCATACAAATGTTATGCTTAAGTTTTTACAACAGCTTTGTGCACACATTGAATGGTGATAAGTAAGTTTTTAGGATAGTCATTTGTGAGTTTTTGTTTTTTGTTTTAAGTTGATCCTGTTTCTATTGTTCACATTTAGTTTTGGCTAGGATGATGATGATGATGGATCTGCTAGAGTTTGTTACAATTTATTATACATTACATGTTCTCCTTGTTTTCTACATATGCATCAACTTTCTTATGTACTGGTTCCTCTCTTCCCTTTGGCGAACATCTCTTCTTGTGCTAAACAAGTATGTCAGGCATCAAGGGACCCAGAACCCTGAGGGTTAAAAAAAGAAAAGAAAAAAAGTCCTTCTATCAGTCAAGGTAAGAGATTTTGGCCTGAGGAACTTGTAGGAATAAGGTAAAAATCTTATACACCAGTATAGGATGGTTATTTAACTAGAAAACTATATGCACTTATTCATTGCTACTTTATGCTCTATGACCACTATGTCACTTATGATGGTGTAACATTCTTATCGGAGTAGCATACTATTTCTTTTAGCAAGAAAAATGAGCTCAGCATTGTACAAGTTTCCTCTACAAGTCTGACAGAAGTTTTTAAACAGGACTCAACAACTATGCTCTTATGTACTTGTCTCTGTCCTTAATTTTCAGGTGGGTTAATTCCCTCCCTCCCTCCCCCTACTTGCTCTTTGCACCCATTTTTGCTTCATGTCACTGCATTTCATTTGTTCTTGGGAATCTTAGATGGCACTCCATTTATTCATATAAACAAACCAGAACGATTCCAGCGTGACTGAAATATTGACAATTAGCTTCTATTCATCAAAAAAGAAATATTGACAATTAGCTTATGGTGGATGATGATATTGGCTGGATGACTTACAACTGACAAAAATATCCCTCCTTCTCCTGCCACACTTTCTAGGTATTATCTTGTCCTCTAAGACCTATTAAATATCTTGTAAGTGGAATTTCCGCCATATCTTAGGCATTCTACTAATTAGTATCATCAAAGATATTTGGAGCTGCGTAAAGTGCAATTATCTGACTTTGTCTAATTTAAACTGTTGGTCGCTGAATAAGTTGCACTTGATTATGGAGATTTTATGTAGTTGCAAATATTGGCAAACAACCAATACCAATGGTTGCTGTTGCCTCAAGATGGTCCTGAAGAACAGCACCGCCTCTGGTTCTACTGAACATCACCCCCACATTTCCTCAATTTATCATGTTTGCCTTTGGGTTTGCTATTTGTTTTCTGCCAACTTATTGGCCGTTTATTACTGGCTTCACAGTAGCTGCCTCCTCCTCATCGCTTGCCACTGTCACACTTAGCCTCTCCTTTTTGTTCCCCTCTTTCTCACATCTCTCATGGCAGCATACTGGCAGCTTATAATTGCTCAACAGCCCGTTATCAACACTTGTACACGGAGTTTTGGACCCAATTATGCAGTTAAGACTTAAGATTGGGATCCCAAGTCCTACACCTAGTTACAAGATTTGATAAAACTTAGATAGCAGGTGAGGACTTGCTTAAACCCAATCTAATTAGTGCCTGACAGTACGAGGTATTGGACAGGTGCAGAATGTCTAAGAGGAGCCCAAAATTCATTTCACCTGAGGATTTTTCTAAGAAGTTCTTTTATGAGTCTTATTACAAGGACATTTTGCCAAGGAGAGAATAAAATTCCTTTGGACTAAAGGATTTGGGGATTCACTGAGGTGAATTCGCTAACCCACTATCACTAAGAAGAGAATTCACAAACGCTGTTAACTCTTCCTGAAATTGTACCATTGCCTTCAGTTTCAAGACTATTGGTTTAGAGGAATCTGAGGAATAGGCCTCTTGAGGATTTGCTGCGGATTATTCTAATGAGGAAGAGAAGCCATAATACTGTGCCTGAGGCAGCTGCAAGAGTGAATTAGACACTGAACCTGCCGCTCGAGGAGTGATTCAAGTCCTGCCTGAGGCGGCAATTGGATAGGTGATGTCAGGTTTGCTTGAGCTAACAGCTGCAAGTGTGATTCTAGTTCCCAAAGCTGCGACTGGAGGACTGAAATCAGGTGTGCCTGAAGTGTTACCTGCAGGAGTAATTTCAGATGCTGAAGCTGCAGCTGGAATAAATCCAGGTATGCCCGGAACAGCTGCTGCAGGAGTGATTTCAGACGCTGAAGCTGCAGCTTGAGGAATGATTTTGGCAATTCCTGAAACTGCAGCTGAAAGATGTTTCCAGATGCCGATGCTGCAGCTGGAGTGATTCCGGGTCTGCCTGAAGCTACTGCTGGGGCAGTGGTTCTGGATCTCCCTCCCTGAAGCAACAGCTGGAAGAGTGGTTCCGGCCTCCGGGCGTCTTGTGCCTGAAAACATACATGAATATTAAGCATCGCAGACAAGTGGGTTAGAAAATTCGGAATATGCATATCATGGTGCATCTTCATAAGGTAGTGAATATGAAAATGTCGGACAATGTGTGTATGCTACATTGCTACTTACCTCCGGCATTGGATTATCTGGGCACTTGAATCTCAGAAGAAGCATTATCATTGTGTTTGTTTTCTTGAAATTTTACCCCTTAAAGTTTTATCATTATTATAAAAAAATTTCTCTTTTTATTTTTTTTTCTCAATTTTTTTCATTTTTTCACTAATTTTTTCATTATCTTTCTTCATTTTTTCACCTACTACTAAATTTTAACAAAATTTTATTTCCAAACAACTCGGTTCACCTTCATCGTGGGTGGACTCAGTGGTCCTCCTATCTGTGTTATTCTCAAACTAGTGGCAGTAGCAATAGGCCTATGCGCAAAGTGGAGAATGAATCAATCTTTCTTCGCCGTACAATGTAGCTAAAACTTTATAATACGCAAGACGAAAACAGAATATGAAGCAGCACAATCGGAAGAAGCTTACCAAAAAAAAAAAAAGAGGATTGTTTAGGATGAAGCTTTACTTTAAGTAGTTAAGAATTCCTAATACAACACCATCTGTATCTGCGTACAAAGAAGAGGTAGCATTTAACTAGCGAAATACTGACTAATAAGCGAAGGAAACACCTGTTTTTTGATGAAGCAGGGTATCAGCAGCTAGGTGATATTGGTGAAATACCCAGTTGGTCCCTGCCCCGCCGGCTGCCTCCCCGTTATTTATGGTATACCAAAAGCAATAGCATTGTTGCCGTCACTAGCGCGCGCGTACTTTACGATCTTTGCTGGAAATTTTCCTGTCACCGTCCTTGGTCCTCCTGTCAATCCGTTCACTGTTGGGGTACTTGATTATCCGGGGATAGAAGGAATCTTTATCCAGCTTGATCATTATTCCCATATTCCGATCAATTAAAAACTGCACACGCTCCGGGTTTCTTTAGCTCTTAACCGACGAGAGCATGAAGCCTAACAAAACAATCGATGCCAAGCATCTCAAAAAAGAACAAAACAGAGTGGATTAGTTGCAAGCGATTCTTTGAAATGAAGTGTGAGTGAACTGCAGAAGTTTAGCACGTTTATGCCTTCTGATTTCAACTCCAATATATGCACTTAGCTTAATGTTTATTTAACTTATATGAATCAAGTGATAAGGTGAATAAGGAAACTAGAAGAGGAAGAGGAAGGACATCGTGTTCTGCTAGAACCATGTCAAATAACAAGTTCTGTCATCTGCGAAACTGCACTTTCCGACAGTATATACAGAACTGGTCTTGTTGACCCCTAATCTATGTCAGGCCGTCTACCCCTACCAAATCGCCAGTTACCACGCCCCACGATACGCAATACAAAAGCTGTCTAGAAAACAGAGGAGACGAACTCGAGAAAAACAGAGAAGCAAATTGAAGAGATACTAACACTGCTCTTATCTGTACCGTTGGCCAACTTTGAGATTCTGAAAGAAGTCATTATACACCAAACTGGCACCGTGTTGTCACAGTACTCTACGGGGCCAGAACCACTGTATATGCTACAGAACCACACGTCAACATAACTCCCACCTAAAAACGCCATACACGTAACCGCAAATGAGTCCATTTGGATCAAGACAAGAAGGAAACTATAGCAAGGGGACAAATCCCAGAGCAGGAGCTGGTCGGACGACCGACACCGATCATCGACATGAGAGAGGTCAACTGTTGACACGCACGAATGAAGAGCTGAGCAAATAGGTCGTGAGTAATTGACCTCCAATATTTGAGGCGTGAGGATTTCGAGGAGGGAGACGGCGAGAGAGATGCAGCTACAGTAACTTCGTTTTCTTCCCAGCAAAAACAAAACCATGACACCTTTGGAACCAAGCACTGAATCATTCCTTGATTTTGTTGAGATAGAAGCCACACCATACAACACCTTGAGGCCACTCTTACTTTCGATTTGGTAACTGTTCGTTTTGTGTGTAATCTAGAGATTGCACAGATTGTAAGATTAGTTGAGATACATGTAATCTAGCTTGAAGATGCAATTAAAAAAAAAAAAATACATATACAACAAAAGATCCTGAGGATTTTTGATAGGTGTTAGGTTGGCTCTTCTATACTACACAGGATATATAGACCTAACCTACTTCTAGCAAGTTTATGGATGAGAGAAGACCATTCTTCGACACCTGCCAGCTATAGAGGGGTTTGTTCCCTTTATTAGAACATTCATGACCTGATAAGAAATGCACGTTTCTTCAGGGTGGGGGGAAAAAAAAGAGAAAGGATATGTACGTTTTGGATGTAATTAAAGAAGAAAGACCGGGTTCTATGTAGGGAAAATAAATATCAATGATATGGAGTTCTACCATAGCTTACATGTAATCTAGCTTGAAGATGCAATTAAAAAAAAAAAAAAAATACATCATACAACAAAAGAATCCTGGAGGATTTTTGATAGGTGTTCTAGGTTGGCTCTTTCCTATACTAACACAGGATATATAGACCCTAACCTACTTCTAGCAAGTTTATGGATGAGAGAAGACCATTCTTCGATCACCTGCCAGCTATAGAGGGGTTTGGTTCCCTTTATTAGAACATTCATGACCTGCCAAAAATAAAGAAATGCACGTTTCTTCAGGGTGGGGGGAAGAAAAAAGAGAAAAGGATATGTACGTTTTGGATGTAATTAAAGAAGAAAGACCGGGTTCCCTATGTAGGGAACAATAAATCATCCAAGTGATATGGAGTTCTACCCATAGCTTACGTTGTGCTTGTTCCTATCGGCGGAAAGTAATTGTGTTTTTTTTTTTTTTTTTGACAAATTTGTTAGAGAATTAGTTTTGAATAGAGTATGCTATAATTTAACTAGCTAAGTGAATGCATGTACAAAAGAAGTCATTGAGTAATAATAATAGATCATGATTATCTCAAAAATTATCTAGCCCACCCGATGGACAAGGGACCGATGATTAGCTTCTTCTAAGTATCATGCCTGCGTTACAAGATAAAGTGAACGGAGTTTTCTCTGTGGAGTGAGCCTTCGATATTTAAGTTAGAATAAGTGAAAAATTAGAGTAATAGGAGGATTAAGAAAAATGTCTCCTGAGAAAAAACGCATACCAGAGATATTTTATACGAGAGATGCTTTATGCATCCTTGTGTAGTAGGGGGATATTGCGGCTTTTCAGTGGGTTTTGTCTTAATTGTGATGGATCTTAGAGTTAGTGCTATATAATATCTACAGAGGAGAATTTTGCACCGCGGGCTTCATAGGGGTGGCAACCTATGGTTGAGGAGTTCCCGAGGACTGTAGCCCAAGCGAGTTCTTTCGGCTAACATGATATTTGTTTAGATAGATAGCTAGGACTCATACGGTTTTATAGTTGATGCAGAGGAGCAAGAGGATGCTGAGTTATCAGATAATATATTGATGGCTCCCATATATCTTGTGTTGGCAGATCAACACAAAGATAGAAAGAAACGTTGAATTGACAGGTCACAATTTTGACCATATCTTTGATTATGGATATCAGAATCTTTAATTTTAACTTTCCTTTTCCGTTTATAGTAATTTTTTCATTTATTGATTAGGAGGTGATTTTAGACCCAATTTAAGCTAGATTTTTGGGAGACTATTTCTTTTGGCATGTATCTATTTTCGGCATGATTTAAGGAGATTTTGCCAATTTTGGTAAAATTTCATATTAGATGAATTTTAGCTATAAAAGCCCGGCTTGTGGGCTAAGGTTTAGACATTCTTGATTATTAATAATTCTCTTAAAATCATAGGTGTTTTCTCTTTGTCTTTGGATGTTTTTCTTGTATTTTTTATGTGGATTGTTGATAAAACTATACCTTGAGTTGGCAGATTAGCACAAAGATGGAAAGAAACGTTGAATTGATAGGTCACAATTTTGGCCATATCTTTGACTACAAGTATCAGAATCTTTAATTTTAGCTTTCCTTTTTCATTTATTGATTAGGAGGTGATTTTAGACCCGATTTAAGCCAGATTTTTGGGAGACTATTTCTTTTAGCATGTATCTATTTTCTGTGTGATTTAATGGGATCTTGCCAATTTTGGTAAAATTTCATATTGGACGAATTTCAGCTATAAAGCCTGGCTTGTGGGCTAAGGTTTGGATATTCTTGATTATTGATAATTCTCTTAATATCAAAGACATTTTCTCTTTGTCTTTAGCGTTTTTCTTGTATCTTTCCTGTGGATTATTGATAGAACTAGCCTATAGAATAATTCTTTATTCTGCCCAGCGTCAATTGGTATCAGAGTTTCAACATCTTCTTCGGGTGCGATTTCATCAATTCCAATGGTTGGTGGTTGTGGTGGTCGTCATGGGCAGGTTCTAAATAAGGAAGTCCCGCGCCGTGATCGTAGCGTTTAGGATGTGATGATTGAAGACCTACAGAGACAAGTTGCAGAATTAACCCAGCGTCTAGCGGTGCAGAATTTCGGTGATTGTGAGATGGAATATCACGATGCCAATTCTGATTCCACTTTTGTAATCATGTATCACAACTGTGCCCTATTTCAGAAGCACCGTGGTCGGGAGGATCGTCATAGAGATCTCGATTTTATAGTGGATCTGCCCGAGTTTTCTGGTACGTTATAGGTTGATGGTTTTATTGATTGGTTGAACAAAGTTGAGAGAATCTTTGATTATAAGGAGATCCCAAATCGTGTGAAGGTCAAAATGGTCGCCATCAAACTCAAAGGCAGAGCATCTGTGTGGTGGGAGCACTTGAAACATTCACGAGAAAGACAGGGCAAGGCCAAAATTACTGATTGGGAGAAGATGAAGAAAAGGATTAAGGGTCATTTCCTTCCTTCTAGCTACACCCAATCCTTGTTCCAGTGGCTTCATTCATTGAGGCATGGCCTAATATCAGTTGATGATTATACAGAGGAGTTCTATCAATTGATAGCCCGGAACAATTTATTTGAGATAGAAGAGCAAATGGTGGCGCGTTATTTGGGGGGTTTACGTTAGCCTCTGCAGGATGCCCTCAGCCTTCACTCACTTTGGACTGTGTCTGAAGCATACCAGCGTGCACTTGCTGTGAGAAACAACAGAATAGGAGACCAGTGATCAAAGATGATTAGAGTAGTCGACCAGCTCGTCCTACACAACAGCCATTGCAAGGTAATTCTAACCTATAGTATTAAATGCTTTTAGATGTGGTGAATATGGACATATAACAATTAAGTGTAAGAAGCCTGCCAATCATAAGGGCAAAAATCTCTTGATTGGGGATGATATGGTGGATAAAACTGAGGAGATTGGAGAGCCTGTGTTTGATGAAGATGATGATGAAGGTGATGTGTTGTATAAAGATGGACAGGAGACTCTGGTCGTTCGTAAGAGTCTATTGACTCCCAAGGATGACTAAGGAGATGATTGATTGAGAACCAATATATTTCACACAACCTCCAAAGTTACAAATAAAGTCTGTAAGATGGTCGTTGACAGTAGTAATTGTGAGAATGTGGTGTCTGAAGAGATTGTCTAGAAACTGCAATTAAAGACAGATCACCATCCCAAGTCGTACAAGTTGTCATGGCTGCATAAGGACGGTGAGATAAAAGTAGATAGGCATGTTTAGTATCCTTTTCAGTTAGGAAAAAAATATTTTGATAATGCTTGGTGCGATGTAGTATTTATGGATGCTTATCATATATTGTTATGCAAGCCTTGCACTATGATCGCAGTGTTGTACATGATGGACGGAAGAATACTTATTCCCTTAGCATCAAAGGGAAGAAGATAGTGTTGGCACCTCGGTGAGGAGGAATCACTCCTACCCCGGTGGGCAGCAATAATAACCTGCTTTATATGTCCAGGTTCTTAGTTAAGATGGAGCGTAGGGACGTAGTATATGTATTACTGCCTTGTGGGAATCGTGCAATAGATGTGACCGCAGAATTACCAGTGGAGGTGCAGCAATTGCTGGCAGAGTTTTCTGACCTAATGCCAGAGGATCTTCCTCTTGGGTTACCACCTGATGTTTTTAATGTGAAGCACTTGAGTCCTTGTTTTAGGGAGCCTAATGATACTGCTGCGAACTCGAGGAATAGTTATTTCCAACTTAGGGCGATTGATGCAGGAGGATCTGAACCAAAGAGTGATGAGTTGTCAAATAACACATTGATGGAGTTGAGATACTTTAAGTTGATAGATCAATACAAAGATAGAAAGAAACACTGAATTGATAGGCCACAATTTTGGCCATATCTTTGACTACGGGTATCAGAATCCTTAATTTTTGATTTCTTTTTCCGTTTATGGTAATTTTTCATTTATTGATTAGGAGGTTATTTTAAATCTGATTTAAGCTAGATTTTTGGGAGACTATTTCTTTTGGCATGTATCTATTCTTATCTTGATTTAATGGGACTTTGCTAATTTTTAATAAAATTTCATATTGGACGAATTTCAGCTATAAAAACCCGACTTGTGAGCTAAGGTCTATACATTCTTGATTATTGATAATTTTCTTAAAATCAGATACATTTTTCTCTTTATTTTTGAGTGTTTTGTTTGTATCTTTTTTTCGTGGTTTATTGATAAAACTAGCCTGCAGAATAATTCTGCCCGGCGTCAGTAGTCCTCTATCACGACGGGGTGCCTAGACGCTCTACTAAGTCAAAAGATCATGCCATCAATCTTTCATGAGTATGTTTCCTTTTTTCTTTTTGATGAAACTTTATTTCCTGTTTGGTCATCTTGACTCGGTCAAACGAGCCGACTATCCATCAAATTGGATTTTTATGAAAAAAATAATAATTAAATGGCTAATTAGATATGCAAAACTTTTTAAATGAAAAATATTATATTGCTGCGTGTAATATTTGAAAAAGATATAGCAAGTCACTATTATACCATTAAAGAAAGAACAAGTCAACACAAAAGAATACTTTCAAGTTCAGTGACTTGCATATATAACCTAATTCCTAATAATTAGTTGGATATTGATAATTCTTTAATGTAAATATTAAATTATTAATATATCGGACTCTCAGAAAAAAAGTCTAGTTTACACTGTACAGGTCCAATCACCGAGTCTAGAAAGCTTTTTTTCTTTGGGAGGCCAGAAAACTCAGATAATATTGATCCGGAAAAGTAGCAATAGATAAGGAGAGCATATAAAAGAACAGAGAGCATTTGGGAAGGTCAGATAAAACCCGGACTGTCCTTTCTGTAAGGAAAGATTGATTACAAAAATGGAGGAGTTTTACAATGGAAGATATAACAAAGATTCTGCTGTGTAAACATATAGCAAAGATTCTGCTGTTGAGCAATTAGTTGAAGGATCTGGAATTTGCTCACGCGATCTAGGGGCGCAGAAGGGTGAGAGATAATTTCAAATATTGGAGATGATTACCAGGTAAATTGTTCTTGTCTACGGAAAGAAGAGAAAGAACATGTGAGCATTAACCTTCAGGCTGATGTATCACACGACCCTGGCCACCCTCTAGAGTCTGGACAGACTCGTACTCCCTTCCTTCCTTGGCAATGAATTTACTCACGATTGCCTTTGCTGACGTGCGTTATGTTGAACTGTGGATTCAAGACCGTGAGAAACCCTCTAGTCCTCTAGAGGGACAATAGGGAAAGCGAGAGAGGACCAACAGTGTTTGGAATAGATCGATGCAGACTTGGTTCGTACAGAAAAGCAGCAACACGCTTACAAACCCTACAGGTAGAATTAAATCATTTGTCTCTCCTTTTCATACCCTCCTCTTTTCTTTTTCTTTTTTCCAAAAGTCTCTCTCCTTCTTGCTCGTGGGTAGCGTGTAGCTGTAGAAACTAACAACAAAATTAGTTTTTCGACTGTTCGGATGCAAAGACAATAAGAAAGAAGGAAAGAAAGAACAGAACAGAACAGAACTCAACAGAAGGAGAGCATTATGTGCCTCGGAAAAGAGCGACACTCAGCTCCAACCCGCTCTCTATATAATTCCGCGTTTGGATTTTCAATCCCGAGACCCAAAAGCAGCAAAAAGATAATATAAAGGAAAAAAATAGACGAAGGAAGAAAGAAGTTTTTTTTGGACGGGGGGATTATATACTACATAGATTCGAGTGTGTATGGGTTTCGGGTTGGCTATGAACAGTGGAAAAGCATGCCGTTCCATAAAGGGCCAAACCATACCCTTTGCCTTTCAACTTTTACTAAACAGATCGCCTCATAGAGTAGCTAGGTATATGCGCTCAATGGCCTCTCCTTCCCACAACTCCCACCGAGATTACAAACTAAAATCAGAAGAAGATGGAGGAGACTGGCTTCAGTTAGGGTTAGGATCTGGAACAGGTTGCAGGAAATTGGAAGGGCGAAGATCAAACCCACTTTCAGGCCTTCTGACATTAGCAGCATCTTCTTCTTCTCCCTTGAATACCAACCACCAGACAGGGTTAGGGTTAGGATTAGAGTTAGATTTAAAGTCGGGTTTAGATTTAGGGTTTGATATTGACAGTGTCAGGCATGTGGCGCCGCCCAGGAGTAATTATCACAACTTGTCGCCAGATAATTGTAATTATCATTATCAGTATTATGAGGACGATGAGCATAATGGTTCACCATCATGGCCATGGCACAAGGATTCAGGTAGTGCCTTTCTGGGTCTTCAGGACTGGCAAATGCCGGTTCCCAATGATGCTCATGATTACTCCACAAGAAGACCCCAGTCTGGTTTGTGGTTCTCACTCCGCTCCTTAACCAATCGGTGAGTGACCAAGTTTTTTTTCCTTATGTACATAATTATAAGCACCAGCATAATGTTTCTCTCTCTCCCTTTCTTAACGCACAGTGTTTAGTGGTCAGTTTATGTGATTTCTTTCTCACCTGTCCATCATTATAGTTCCTTCTCTTTTAGGTTTCCTCTTTCGTTTGTTGTTCTCTTCTTGCTCTCCGGTGGGTCTCTTTCTTCAGTGTTCTCGTTAAACCTCTCTTTGTCTGTCTTTTTTTTTTGGCCCTAGGCATCCAAACTCTCTTAACAGTTGAGTTTGGACGAGCGTGTACAAATTAACACGTTGTGGTTAGTTTTCTCCATTTCCCATATTGAAAACCACCCTTCTTAGTTCTTATCATCCTCTCTCTTCCTTTGCGTGAATTTTTTTTCTTGTCTCGTTACTCTCTTGCTTACTTGCATATTCACTTCGTGGGTGGTTTCGAGAGTATCTTGTCCTGACAAATAGACCTAGCAGAGTTGATTTCTGCAGCCGTTATAGTTCACCTCTTAATCCTATCATTTTCATAAGTATTTTTGTGTTACTCAACTTACTCTTTTCCTCTCCGCCCCCCTCTATCTTCTCCCCCAGCGGGGGTCTTTTCTCCCGCAACTCCTCTCAACTCTCTCTCTCCACTTCGCCCTTGTTTTGGTGATTGACTTGTGCTATATCCGTTGTGAGCAGGGATGGGGAAGCGTTGCCTCAAATACAGAAGGCGTGTGTATGGGTTTCGGGTTGGCTATGAACAGTGGAAAAGCATGCCGTTCCATAAAGGGCCAAACCATACCCTTTGCCTTTCAACTTTTACTAAACAGATCGCCTCATAGAGTAGCTAGGTATATGCGCTCAATGGCCTCTCCTTACTCCCACCGAGATTACAAACTAAAATCAGAAGAAGATGGAGGAGACTGGCTTCAGTTAGGGTTAGGATCTGGAACTGCAGGAAATTGAGGCCTTCTGACATTAGCAGTTCTCACTCAGGCATGTGAGGTCCTCCGATGAGCATAATGGTTCACCATCATGGCCATGATTCAGGTATCTTCAGGACTGGCAAACAATGATGCTCATGATTACTCCAGTCCTCACTCCGCAATCGGTGAGTGACCAACTTATGTACATAATTATCATAATGTAACGCACAGTGTTTAGTGGTCAGGTGTGTCCATCATTATAGAAGTGGATAGGAGTTGAGTTTGCGTGTACAAATTAACACTAGATTGCTTAGTGCGTGAAAACTTGCATATTCACTATCTTGTCCTGACAAATAGACCTAGCAGAGATTTCTCCGTTATAGTTCTGTTAATCTTCTGTCTGTCTCTCTTCGCCCTTGTTTTGGTGAACTTGTGCTATATGAGCAGCGTTGCCTCTCGTGTACGTTAGAATTATACGGTCTCCACTTTTCCCGTTGTTCTCTGGTTCATGACGGTTTTCTAAAAAGTACCTGGTTAGAAAGCTTGCACTCTCCAACGAGGCTGAGGTAATTTATTGCTCTCTCCCGCTCTCTCGTCTCTCTCTCTCTATTTTTAATAGCTCCGTGATAATTAAAGGACCGCATGCATGAATATGATTGATGTTTTGGTGAGATGATGACAAACGTTCTCACTACGTGGGTCCTGTTGAGAGAATGCTACCTGTTTCTTTGTAGACTATTCAGTCCATCCCATGCAAATGGTCTAGCTATTCAGTAGAGGGTTAGGGTTTCGACTTGGGGATGGGCACTTGCGCTGCTGCGCAATGTGAAGTTTGAACTATATATAGTCCTGTCAATGCTGTCTGACGAGGCTTCTCGTGGTAATTCCCCTCCCTTTTCTCTCTCTCTCTCTCGCTCTCGAAGCAGGCTTTTCATGGCGTACTTCCATTAATATGGTTAGGCAGGTCTTTCATACCCACGAAGACAGACAGCTCTCTCTCCTCCTCGGCGTTGTGTCTGTCATGCGTGATCTGCTCCTAATGGTTACTCGTTCTTGACTTCTTACTTAAAGGGGGGAGAATCAGTTCTTAGTCTTCTGAAAATGTAATGAAAGACTACTAGTTAATACACCAGCTCACTTTGGTGGTGGAGAAGTAGTGATGTTTCCCATAAATGTCTTTCAGCAAACTTCGGCGTGCGGTTCTTGGTAGAGTTGTGCTTTTGCTTTTGTCTGTGTGGTTAACTGTCGAGAGCATGCATACACATTGTTTCCTTGAGAATATATGAAAACTACCAGATCTGGTTTAGCAGCTTTGTTAGGTATAAATGAGCTGAAACGCAGAAATTAATTAGTATATTAAATGGAAAGTTGATTCTCAACCGAAGTCCTTTTTATTCTTTGGAAAGATCCTTTTAACTAAGTACTGAAGTCTCCCGCCGGTGCTGGTTGTGAGCTTTTGAAAAGGCCCTTTTATGAGCTTTTGAAAAGGGACGTCCTTTCTGCATAATTACATGACTAGCATTTCGTTAGAATAGAGGAAAAAACAAAGAACTTATGATTAAAGGAAAAGAAGAAAGGGAGATTGACAGTGTAGCCTGTAACTGGGCATCAAGCATGATCAAGCATCTTTGACGTTAGAACCGTTAACACTCCTGTTTTTGTAAAATTTCGGACAGTGTAGGCATGAGGTCGACCTATTGTATCTCTCTTAAAATTGCACCGCAGTGCTATTCGGTCAGAGACTCCTGTTCCCTTAAAAAACGCTACTGAAGATTTGTATCCTCGAACTGGACACAGTATCTGCAATGCGATTTTACTTCTTGAGGGTTGTCCACTTTCTTGTGGGCTTTATTGGACACTTGACTAGTATGGAGTGTAGATTTTTCATTTTGCTGCCGAGCTCCATATAATATAGGTTTGATTTTAGGCTAATCCATCCATCGAACACACAACTTTGTGAAATCCTTGTCTAACTGATGATTTATAAATCATCTTTCCTACCCTTTTCGTTAGTTATTTCATTATTACAGATTCTTTATTTATTTATCGAGTTTAAAATGTTATGTGATTTCCAAGGCATTGGAAAATGTGAAGATCTTATAATGCGTTTGTATCAGGTGTGGCACATATTATCCTTTACCATATATCTGGTTCTTATACAGTGTGGATAGTGTTTGGTAACATTAATGAAGAGAGCAAAAATAAAAATAAAAAACGGAAGAAAAGTGCTGAAAGGGTATGGAGTTTGGAGAAACCTGCAAGCATTTGCTACCCCCGAGGTTTGCAGCTTGTCATTGATGATCAGCTCATGTCAATAGAGCCCCTTGTGAACCTTTCACCAAAGACATATGTCGAATGGAACTAATTATACTTCTTTCCCACTCTCTCCAGTTGCACTTTTGTAAGATTATAACATATTGCTGAAAGATTACAGGACTGTAGGTTGTTTTTTTGCTTTTTCCCCGAGTCCACAACAGAGAGTGTTGAAGTGCTCAGACAAATTGCATGCATAAAGATATTAATTTGAAGCTTATTTCTATATTACCCTTTCTTTCTCACTGCGTTTATATTTGCAGATTGATATATCATGCATGGGGCAGAACTTGTTGCAGACTGAAACCTTGAAGCAAGTAAGGGATGCTGTTTGGCTGCCTCGATTGTTAGACTCTATCGATTCGACATTATCATTACAAGGCTGCTCCCTAGACATGTCTCCCAAACATTTGATGTCTTTACATTACGAAAGACGATGTGTATTGAACTCATGAGGTTTCTAGGTTTGGTCCTGTACTGCTAGCAAGCTGTATATATATGTATTGCTTTTTATTCAGGAATGCATGTGTTGGATTCAGTCCTCAAACTGCTTTCTTTACGTACACTTCCACACAGACAGATTCAGTCCTTTGCAGAGTTTTCTACGTGTTTTGTAACTATTTCTGCGTTTCGCATCCGTGCATCTGATAGGAAGAAGAAATTAGCCTTTCTTTTCATTGATGGTTCATCTGGGTGGAAGAATTTGAAGACAAGGGTTTGGATTTCTCTTGGATTTCAATTGCTCTTTGAATCAATGGCTTGATTAGAGAACGTAAAGTATATAGATAATCTTTAATTAACCCACCCAGCAACTTTCAGCACGCTATCAAGAACCATTTCTTACATTAATCAAGATAATTCGGTACTCGTCTTCTTCTGTTTTTTAGGAGTTGTTTAAAAAATTCTTACACCTTTTAATAAAAAAAATTCCAAAAAAAAATCCCTCTTTACAATTTTCCCACAAACCTCAATAAAATCTATATTACTCCCAATAAAAACATAAGTTAATAGAAAACTGATTCAACTTGAGCATATATCTTTTGCAATGATCCTCCATTTCTTTCATTGATTTTTATTTTATTAATGAAAATTAATTTGGTTTTTAGTGGAAATTTTTATTTTAATCTTCCTTCGATCCTCCCATTATTTGAATGGTATGCTAATATTGGCAAAACATCTCAATTTTTCTTTTGACCGCCGCTACTTCTTTCCATTGAGTTTTACATGGATTTTCTTTTTTTAATTGTGTTTTAGGGTGATTTAAGCAGTGTTTAGAAGTTGTTGAAAAAGTAGAGAAAATAATAATTTGAGTGAATATTTTTATATTTATTACAATGAAAATATATGGGGGGTGTTTGTTTCCCAATATTTTTGGACATCAAAATTTCCAACAAAACAAACACACTCCAAAATTTTTAACTTTTACACATACACACTTCACTTTTCACAAATCCCAATAAATCTCAATAAAGTAAAGATTCCCAAAATTTCAAGAATATTCCCCAAAATTTTCATCCAAATAGCCTAAAATTAAAATTTTGTGACATTTAACTAAAATTAAAATTTTAACATACAAACACTACCTTATTTTCTTCCAACTAACACTGATTTTTTTAATTTTTTTATGAAATAAGAAAATTTCATATCTGATAAAAACAGATTGGCTGCATGGTTTAGTTTAATATGGTACTATTTGTAGCTTTTTGCTCGTTAATTTTGGAGGACCTTTAGAGCAAAGCCGTGGAGACTGGCTTAAGGGGTGTGACATGGAAGAGGCTGAGAGGGGTTTTCGAGCAAAGCTCTATTTTAAAATTAGATAAAAGTAGCGGAATAAAGAAAAGTAAAAATCCGGAAACCCAGAAAACACACACAAAAGAGGAGAGAGAAAGAAACGAGCCGAACCGAATCGTAGCCGAAGTTTCTCTTTTCTTTCTTGCAGCTCAGCTCATGATACTTTAGAAGAGTCCCTCACTCCAACCGGACCAATTCCGCCAAACCTTAGATCTAGGGTTCCTGAGCACCTCAATCTCTCTTCTCCGATCGCACCTCCTCCGAGTACCGCTGCAATCTCGGTCAGTTTTTTTTTTTCTTTCATTTTTGTAATTTTTTGTAGTTTGCCTGACATATTCTCTCTGAATTTTATACAAGCTTCGTAATGGATGAATTACCCATTATTAGGAATCTCTCTCGCTCTCCCAAGACATATTAACTATTTATTTATTTTCTGATGTCGAACAAAAGAAACATCTTGTTCTTTCGTCGACAATTTCTGATCTTTAGTGGAGCTCTCAGTAGGATTCGAACTAGAGGAAGTTCTGATCATCTCAGATAAAAAAAAAACGCAGCATACAACTCTCTTGTGTACCGCGCGCTCCAAGTGTGCTTGTTCCCCTCCTTCTTCCTTACCATGGCAAGTCTTTGTGAAATAACTCCGATGAGAAGAAAAAAGAAGGCTTTAAGAGGACCATCCTGGCCCAATCCTAGACACGCTTAAGATTTTTTTTCAAATTAAACCTGCTCCCATTTCGACTCAAGAGATAGATAAATAAACTCATTGATCGGGGGTAGGTCCCTTGTGTAGTATAGTTCCTTATCTATGATTCTGCTATTTACTAAAATAAAGATTAATGGAATGTAGGTGGAATCTCTTATAGGAGTAGAAAGAATAAGATGAATTTTGAATGTTTTGTTATGTACAAAGTAATAACAATTACCCCTCCCCCATCTTTTTCTTCTGGCAACCAAGTAGTGAATTAGGGTTAAGAAGTTATCTCTCCTCCCTTCTCCTTTTTTTTTTTTTTTTGGTGATCTCCTTCACTACTTTAATTGTATTATGATTTGCAACTTCAATTTTCTTTTCCTTTATTTCTGTTTGCAACTAAAATCCTAAAGTCATTGTCGTCTTAATCCTTTCTGTCAAACGTTTGTATCTCGTGTTACTTGGTAGGAGGTAAGAGATGTCAAGATTTCATGTTGGAGGGAAAGTGGTGGAGAGAGTTGATCTGTTGAGGAAGAGGCATTGGGCATGGCGATTTGATGTATGGCCTTTTGCTATAATCTATGTTGTGTGGTTAACCATCATTCTTCCTAGCATAGACATTGGGGACGCTGCCATTGTTTTGGGTGGACTTCTAGCTACTCACATTCTCTTCTGGCTCTTCACGGCTTGGTCAGTTGATTTCAAATGTTTTGTCCAGTATAGTAAGGTATGCAATACTTCTCACATCTTCATCAATGATGTATAAATTCACACGTCTATATAAATAATATAAATATTTATGCGTGTGGGTGAATCAAATTGCGTATTTTTTAATCATTAGACTGCTCAAGGATGTGAATATAAGTGTTGCTTTTTTCAACGTTTCACATGGTAATATGAAGCTTTCCTTGGAAACAAATGTCTCAATGTCTTGGGATTGCCTTTTAGTTGAAAGCATGAAGGGTTTTGTGCCATTAGTTTCTTTATTATTGGGGATTATTTTTGTATACAGGTTAATGATATTCACCATGCTGATGCATGCAAAATCACTCCAGCCAAATTTTCTGGATCTAAGGAAGTAGTGCCTCTTCATTTTCGTAAATTAGTAAGTCCAACTTATCTTTTTAAATATTGTCTTCTTGATTCTACTGAAATTGCAGTTATGGGTTTCAGGTTTTGAGAATCCAAAGCATACTTAAGTTGCTTTGATTCTTAAGGACTATTTTTTGGTAATAAATCTTTATAACTCACATCTGCTTTGTGGGTTCTAAAGCTTAGTGTTTTGGGACATTGTTGGGTGTGGTTGCTTCATATGGACATTTGTTTCTCTCTTTCATTTATTTGAATTTTGTGAAAAATCTTACAATAGGAAATATCAGAGTTGTTCTTAGTGATAGACAACAAATATGGTGGGAGTTTTCTTGATTTACTTTGAAACTCGTATACTTTAAGAAGAGAAAACTGAATGCTTTATAGCTGTAGTAGAACTTGTTCTAGAAACAACTTAACGCAATACACTTAGGCAAGTGGATTGTTAAGGCGCCTACCATTTTGGAAAAACAAGTGCAGGTTTAAGTTCTGGGCAAATGATGACACCCAGGGTGAATTAGTCCTTGTAAATTCAAATAATCCTTTTTTGTGCATCATCATTTACTTATCTTTCTGAAATTGTTGCCCTTTGGTTTATCATATTGTAAGATTAAATTTCAGAGTCTAAGTATTCACATTACGAATCCTATAGGAGTTTTTAAGTCAGGAGTTCATATACGTGTATATCGATAAATAGACATGGTGGGTCTCATCTATTGCCCCAGGTTATTGGCATACATAGTTGGCAATTTTATTCGAGTTAAATTCATTTGGTTGATGATGTAGTTCTTTCCTTGAGCAGCCAGCAGGTTCTTCATCTGCAGCGGACTTGGAAGAGATCTACTTTGATTTCAGAAAGCAATGCTTCATCTATTCAAAGGAGAAGGAGACCTTTTGCAAGCTTATTTACCCTACAAAGGAAACAATTGGACACTATCTGAAAAGCACTGGACATGGCTCTGAAACTAAAGTTGTTGCTGCTACTGAAAAATGGGGACGGAATGTGTGGGTTACCATTGACATTGTCCTTTGTGTTTTATTGGTTGAATACCTGTGGCTGTGTGTTTGGTCTTGCTACTTCACAACTTTGAACGGAGACAATAGACATTATAAGTCTTTTTCCCTGGTAGTTGTGGTATTACTCGTAAATGATGAGGAATCAATCGTTGTTTCTGATAATTATTGTTGTATGTTCAGCCTTGAGTTCTTTTTTTTTTGGGGGGGGGGGGGGGGGTTGGGGGAGCTTCGATCTGTTGGAAACTGATTGATATATTTTGCTGCGTGGCTGCTTGGAGAGACATTAACATGACCAACATCGTGGGCATATGAGCACGGGTCATCATGCAGTATCTGCTTATGAAAAGGAGCAGGACCAGCTATCATTGTGTCCCAATTATAAGATTTAATGTGGTCAAAACTGACAATATTAAAAATTTTGAGTGTCAATTAAAATTTATTTAACATTAACAATGGACTTGTTCTGGTTTATACTCTCCCAAAAAATGAACTCTTTTTCCTTTTCTTTTTTTCCTATTTTATATATAATGCGTATGAGTTATTTGGAAATGTTGTGTTTCGCTTGGATGGTTAGGTCTGACTTGAAAAAAGAAATGGCCAGAATTTATCAATTAGCGCTTATTACCACCTATTAGTATACTTTGTAGGGCTGTATAAGTATGTACTCCATATATTTTATGCATAATCTTATTTTAGGTATCTGGGATTGACAGTAATAAGACTGGAAGGTGTTAGCTAATTGTTCACTTATGCTAGAAGTGATTTTCTTCTTTTACTTAGATTTAATGAGAGTCGGTAGGTTTAGGATTATATTACTATTATCATTTTTGTAATGCTAGTTATTGCTTCTTCAGCTGGTCACAATCCATTGAGGCCTTTTTCCTTTTTTCAAGGCTTCCTTGTACTTCTTTAACTTCTTAAGATTCATACCTTCTCTGGGTGGCCAATGAATTTCAATACATTGGACGAGGCTTTATACTCCTCTTTCCTCAGCTTTGTTTGGTCGTGGTTGCTCTAGATGTGTGATAAAATTAGAGCTGAATAATCGCGTCTTGAGGTCAGGGAGAATGTCTTCATTGATGATCATGTGGTACGTGTTACATAGAAAAGTTTTAACTTGTTTCTTTGACTTCTCCGTCACTTGATGCACATGGTAGGCGTCTCAAGGAGCCTATCTAGAAACAGTTTAATTATTGTCAACCCTAATGCTCTTTAGTGTGATCTCCAACAGTACTATAGTGCCTGTAACCAGTTGAAATCATATTTTTTTTATTTGCATCACTTTTTGTAGATCAAATTAGTGTAAATAATTTTCTCTCATACTTTATATCATTCCTTGTTATTGGAAGTTGATCTATTGAGACTGGTCTCTTGGCTCTAGTGATTTAGTTCTACTTCTTAACGTAAGTTCTTTATCGTGTAGATTCGATTACCCGCAACCTACTTTCCGGAAATTAATGAAAGAGCACTGCATGGAACCCTTTTTTGTATTTCAGGTTATCTCTAATGAGTACACGCTCTCTCTCTCTTCAGGTCTTCATTTATCCACTTATGACCAGTTCTTCACTCTTTTGCTCCGTCTTACACTATCTCTGCATGTAGGTGTTTTGTGTGGGTCTCTGGTGCTTGGATGAGTATTGGTATTACAGTTTGTTCACCCTATTTATGCTGTTCATGTTTGAGTCAACAATGGCAAAAAGCCGGTTGAAGACTTTAACTGAGCTAAGACGGGTTAGAGTTGATGCCCAGACCCTTATGACATATAGATGTGGGAAGTATGTTATATTAATTTCAATTAAGCTGCTTCTTTGTCCTTTTGATTGATTTATAGCTTTTCATAGCTATGCGTATAATTATTTGATTATTTCTTTTAGGTGGATTAAACTTTCTGGTACCGATCTATTGCCTGGGGATGTTGTCTCTATTGGGCGTTCCACCGGCCAGGATGGAGAAGATAAGTCTGTACCAGCTGATATGCTTATATTAGCTGGAAGTGCTATTGTGAATGAAGCAATTCTCACAGGCGAGTCTACCCCACAATGGAAGGTAGTTTTCTTCTTTGGATCTCTTAGTTTTTTTTTTTTTTCTTTCATTGTGGTTATGTGTTTCAGTAATCCGATACTCTCACGGATCTGATTTGGGGATTCCAGCATAACTATGTTCGCGCTAAGGCTAAATACTTTATTAGAGGAAAATTTGCCTAGTTTCAGCTTTTTGAGTTCTGTCGTGTGCTAGACTACCTTGCAATGGCTATTTGGTCATAGGTGTAAGTGCATGTAATTCATAATAATGTTAGTAGGTTCTTCATTCAAAGACGGGGGCTAGGAGAAGAAAGAATAATGATGGCTTATATTGGTAGTGGTACTATGAACTCTGTACGGTATTATTTTGTGGTAATTGTAGTGGACTCAAGTCGAACTGGTACTAAAGTTGGAGTTTCCTGTGCTTGGTTGTGTCTCCTTGCGCTTTTATGTTTGTGTTTGCTTACTGTAATTCTGAATGGATGAGTCTTCACTTTGGTTATTGCAGCTGATTGATGTTATTGAATCCATGTTAGCCTGTATCTCTCTGTTTTCTTACCAACTTATAAGTTTCAAAATCTTATAGTGGGGGTGATTGGAAATATCTGGAGTGCCCTCTGCTCCCACATTTCTCTTAGAGAATAAAGTAAGTTTATATATATATGTGAAATTTTGCATGTTCTCTATCAGAGTTTGTCTGTGCCTTAAAACGGAGGGTGGGGCACTTTTTGACATTTACAGATTTTTGCAAATTTTGTAATTTGTTTTGAACTTTTTCAGGTTTCAATCGGGGGAAGAGGAATTGAGGAAAAATTATCAACTAAGAGAGATAAAGGCCACATTTTATTTGGGGGGACTAAGATATTGCAGCATACTCCTGATAAGGTAGTTCATGTTCAAAGAATTTCCTTTTCTAAAACGCGGAGACATCCTCATTACTTATTAACTTATGCTTGTAAGTCTGTTACTGGATTTCAGACCTTTCCTCTGAAGACCCCTGATGGTGGCTGTATAGCTGTTGTTCTGAGAACTGGATTTGAGACAAGTCAGGGAAAACTGATGCGAACAATTTTATTTTCTACGGAGAGGGTAATTAATATAAAACTCTTAGTTGAGCAGTGACCACCACTATATTTTTTCTTCCTTTTTTAAGGGTAATCTTTTTTTCTCTATAATTAAATATATTGCAGGTTACTGCTAACAGCTGGGAAAGTGGGTTGTTCATTTTATTCCTAGTTATATTTGCAGTCATAGCTGCTGGTTATGTCCTTAAAAAGGTAAATTGCTCGTTGGGGTACAGATAATTTTAACTATTTCTGTGTGCTATTCCTTAATAGTGATTGTGAAAATCTTGTTGATGCAGGGGCTAGAGGATCCCACAAGGAGCAAGTACAAACTTTTATTGAGTTGTTCACTTATTATTACTTCTGTAATCCCTCCTGAGCTGCCAATGGAATTGTCAATAGCTGTTAATACATCTCTGATTGCTTTGGCACGGCGTGGAATATTCTGTACAGAGCCTTTCCGAATTCCATTTGCTGGGAAGGTACGTTTCTGTTTTTGTTTTTAAAGAATTACTTCTTCTTCAAGAGTGTTCTTTAAATTATTATTTGTGTTGATCATCTCATAGCGTAGGGCATATTGTATGTGTTTTTTGAATTGTCCTAATTGGCATTCTGCTTCATCTGTTACATCATTACCTTTTGTCTGTCTTCTTGGTTTTATGGTTAAGATTGGGCAAATATGGGATTACCAAGAAACCTATTGATAGCCAGCGTATTCTTTCATCATTGTATTTTAATTGTTTCTCCCCGTACAGGTTGATATCTGTTGTTTTGACAAAACTGGAACTCTTACATCTGACGACATGGTATGTGGATATGAAGCTCAGGATTTGATACTCATTGAATTTTTTATATGCTTCTTTTCAACTTAAACCTTGTTTCATTTTATGAAATCAATTCTCTTGACTCCTTTCCAGGAGTTCCGTGGAGTTGGTGGTCTAACAGGCACTATGGATTTAGAATCTGATATGTCTAAAGTGCCTCTGCGCACAGTGGAAATTCTGGCTTCTTGTCATGCCCTTGTTTTTGTCGACAACAAGCTGGTATGCGAACGTCACAGTTTCCCTGGGGCTATTTACCTGAGATTTTGCTATATGTTCATTTTGCACCGGAGAAACTTATTTTCGATCTTTTCATATGAAGATTCTTTGCTCTAATTTGCTAATGGTGCGTTGAGATTTCAATAATTCCTGCAAACCACAACTATAACAAGAATTTTTGCATGTAGGTAGGTGATCCTCTCGAGAAGGCTGCACTTAAGGGAATCGACTGGGGATATAGGTCAGATGAGAAAGCCATGCCAAAAAAGTAAGCAGTTACATTTTAAAATCACCAGTCAAGTGTTCTTTGTTAGTGATTTATATGCTTCATTTTAATTCATAATTCTGTAATTGGATTTTGACCTTGATCTTTGTGCAAAATAAAATGCCATATTCTCTTTGGGGAGAAATATTTTCCCACAATACGTAAACATGTAGCAGAATATTTTAGTCAAAGAACATGAGCTGAAAAAAAGAAAGAAAAAAAAAGAAGATAACCATTTTTGTAAGAATAAAACTAAAGACAGATTGAGGAAGCAATTTATTGGCAAAGAGCTCATCTCATGGATTTTGTCCTGAAGCCAATTGCTTCACAAATAAACATGCCTTATTTATTACCTCTGTGAATTTCAGGGGAAGTGGCAACGCAGTTCAGATTGTTCAGCGACATCACTTTGCATCCCACTTGAAGCGAATGGCAGTCATCGTTCGCATTCAGGAAGAATTTTTTGCTTTTGTGAAGGTATGTTGGTTGTTGCTCAGCAATTTGCTTTTGGTAATCCAAAAACTCTATGGGAATCACTATGCTAAGGGGATACGAAATTCAGCATTCTAGGGTCCATTACTTAGAAACTTTGTTGGGCCCATCTGATTACTTAGAACAACCTATCCAATACATAAATGTAATTTTAGGTGATAAACAGAAAAGGGGTGTGGAACATTATGTTTCAGAAACGGGGAATGAAATAATAAAGATATGGCATTCACAAATAAGGGAAATATCTCGCCTTGAGTTTCCCATGTGATTCCTTTGTGCATTTTTGATATCTTCCTGTAAGCTCTTTAAAGAAAGGGAAAGCGATTGGGTTTTGCTCTGGTTTTTGCCAGTTTAGGCATCATGAATCAAAGCTGAAGAGCACCTGAGCCAAACCCTGCAGTAAAACTCCAATAGCTAGAGGTCCTCATAACTTGTTGGAATATCACCTGTGCAGTTGTGGTGGGTTCCACAACCGAAAATATTCTTTGTCATGCAGGTGGCTGCTTAGTTATGATTCTAGAGCATCATCAGGATAAAATCTTTCTTGGTACCTATCAAGTGGCTTGAATTGGTGTAAACTGTTTTTTATCTTTCTCCATGAAGAATATTTAGTGACATTACCCTGAGTAGACACTGAGAAAGCTAAACTCCAACTCTGTCATTTCCCCTTAATTGTTAACCTGAATATTGATCAGTATTTAATCCCTAAGATATCCACTGGTACCTTTGCTCTACTTCCTGCAACATATTCTTGCTAGTGATCATAGACATCCAGAAAGATCCATGCAGCGTTTTTTTTTCTTTGTGGTGACTTTTTGTTTTTCTCTGATGATAACAAATAGAAATTCATTGCAGGGTGCCCCTGAAACTATTCAAGACAGGCTCATCGATGTGCCCTCATCCTATGTTGAGACCTACAAGAGATATACACGTCAAGGGTCTCGTGTCCTATCTCTAGCTTTCAAGTCGCTTCCAGATATGACAGTACGACTTCTATGAGATTTTTTTTTCTCCCAAATGCAACAGGATTTGGTTTCCTTATGTTTCCCATTTTCTCAAAATAAAGAGAAAACATTTGTGTGCCTCTTTGACTCGTTAATTTATTTTGTCTAGGGAACCCAAGTTTTTACTCCGTTTCTTATTCCCTGGAAAGCTAGTTATATATCTGGCTGTATTCGGGAGTAACAGAACAACTATGTCAGCTTAAGTTATTCATGGTTTTCTAAATTTAGTGTTCATTGTAATTAGGTTGCTTCAGAACTTTGGAGCAAATTTGAGTAGGAGGGTGATTTTAAAGAGGGAGAATAGCAGGAATCACCTTTTCTAGTTTTCCTGTGCAGAAAACTTTGTTGGTTGCTCTGACAACATCATGGAGTCTATTTGCCTATGTTTATCTAACACTGCTTACTCTCTGTTTATCGCATGAAGGTTAGTGAAGCTAGAAGCTTGGATAGAGATATAGTGGAGACTGGCCTTACTTTTGCTGGTTTTGCGGTAAATGTCTAACTCTTCTGTGTACATGGAATGCATATTATTTCCTATTATTAATAAGTTTTTAGAGGTAATGCTTGTAAGCAGCCTAATTAGCCTAATCTGCTCTAATACGTCTTAGCCTTCTTGCCAGTGAATGCTAATAATCTAAGTTTCAGGTTTTCAATTGTCCTATTAGAGCAGATTCAGCCAGTGTCTTGTCTGAACTAAAAGGATCCTCACATGATGTGGTAAGCAACATGTTCTCTACTTTTTTGTGAGGGACATGTGGAAGTCTGTATCATGAGTTAATTTGTTTTATATCTTCTGAATAATTCAAGCATGAAGATACTAGTGTGTTTAAGAGGCTGTATTTGGTAATGAGCTTCTGGTCAGAGTTTTGGCCCATCAATACTCTCTCCGCAGATTAGCTCTATAGGCAGATCTGCATTAGGACTAGTCTTTCTAAAGATGGATTTAGATTTTGGGTGTGAACTTCCACACCATCCAGATGCTACCAAATCCCTAAAATGCTGACTGTTTTTTCCTTGGGTAACTGGTAAGTATATTACTTGGGAAAAAGCTAGGTAGTATATTATAAATAGTTCAAATATACAATTTGGCCATCACACAATATGCCCAAAGTGTCCAAAATACAACCTCAGCAGTGGTTGGGACCCCCCACAGCTTATCAAAACAAAGAACAAACAGTTTAGTACATGCACATGGCAGGCTGATACTCTCCGCTACTTAATGCTCCAGAACTTGCTGATATTAGGATCACCAATAGAATGTAGCCATCACAAAATGGCCCTTTAGATATGTTCTCCTAAGTGTGGCGACACATCTATTCCTTGCTTGTGATTAGTGGATTGAAGGCCTCTTAGCTATTTGACCGCTTTATATCTGGTACTTAAGTTGTAAATGTCTACCTGAGGATGGCGTTCTTTGATGACAGGTGATGATTACTGGTGACCAAGCTCTGACAGCTTGCCATGTTGCTAGCCAAGTGCATATCATATCAAAACCGGCACTGATTCTTGGTCCAGCGAGGAGCAGTGATGGCTATGGGTGGATATCTCCTGATGAGACAGAGAATCTTTCGTACAGGTGAAGGTTTTGTTCCCCCAAAGAAAACATTGGTTCTGATTTCTTTCGGGTAGATCTCTGTTTTTACATGCTTTTTGTCCTAATGCTCTCACCTGATATTAAGCTTGCTTTGTCCTTGTTTCTGTTGGTTTATGTGTCTTTTGAATTGTCATGGATTTACATGTTTTTGGAGTACTGCACCAAATTATGGTTTACTTTTCCTGACTGATCAGAGAAATGTGACTGATTTCAGTGCGAAAGAGGTTGAAGCTTTATCGGAGACTTATGATCTCTGTATTGGTGGGGACTGCATTGAAATGCTGCAACAAACTTTTGCTGTTTTACGAGTTATTCCTTATGTGAAGGTTTGTATTGGTACTTTATATCGAAACTGGTTGATGTTGTTGTAGTCTTGACTACGCATTATCTTGGTCGTTGTCTCAGGTTTTTGCAAGAGTTGCTCCCGAGCAAAAAGAACTCATCATGACCACTTTTAAAATGGTAGGAAGGTTAACATTGATGTGTGGGGATGGAACAAATGATGTTGGGGCTCTGAAGCAGGTAATGTGTTTCTGAAAACATTTATTTTTTTTGTTATGCTTTTTAAGTTTGATCGGGGTGCCTTTTTTCCTAGATCAGAATCTGAAAAATTAATTTTGTTAGAGGGTGACCTCCGATTTTCCCCCACTACAAATTTGGTGAGAACTGATATCCTAATTACACTGCTATTTACCAGTGAAACTCATTTGAGCCATTTTTTTTTTATGTAAGTAAGCAAATTTTTTATAAAAATAATGTGATAACTCATTAGAGCCAATATTGAAATGTGCCTGCAAAGTTTACCGTGGTTCTTTTTTTTTGGTTTCTGGGTTGGTCAGCATCTGATTTACAACCCACCAAGAGTTGCTTTAGGTTTAGGGTTCCAATATATTACATCTTATAAAGTGCACTTTTAGGCCTCCAACTCAGCAGAATGTTTGTATTCCTCCAGAACTTCCAATTGCGGTTACTTCATCCTCCAATTTTAATGACCAAAGTTTTTGCAAATTAAGATGAGGGGACTAGGACAGATGCAAATCACGTGATTGCAGTTAGGAGTTGTGAGGGTGAATTGGAAGCACTGACAGAGGATCAAGACTATAATAATTTTCTAAATGTAGGAAAGAAGTGAATACTATGTGCATGAGGCTCCTCCTGTCCCCCTCCTCTCTTTTTCTGTGTGTGTCTGCACGTCTTCTTGGTTTTGCTGTGATTGGAAATTTCAGCTGTGGCATATTTCAGTACAAAGCATTTTGTTTGCATGTTGCATCCGCTATAAACTAAAGAATTTGAAAGTCTTCATGTAATATTTCTGTTCCCTTCACTTTTTCCTGATACAAGATGGTTAGAAAGCTTTTGTCTAGTTATTATCTGTATATTCTTTGCCAAAATCTGAAGCAGCAGAAAAATGTACAAGCATGTGACTTTTCTTATTTATTTTCCAGGCCCATGTGGGAGTTGCTCTATTGAATGCAGTGCCTCCAAGTCAAGGTGGAAAGTCTTCCTCTGAAACATCAAAGGATGAGAGTACAAAGTCTGCCAAGTCAAAAAAATCCAAGCCTGCATTGGAAGCAAGTGGAAAAGCTATGGTTATAAACGGAGAGGGCACTTCAAAAGGCAAAGGTACCTCAAGATTGGATACCGCTAATGTTCCTGCTGGTAATCGCCATCTGACAGCTGCAGAGATTCAACGACAGAAGCTGAAGAAGCTGATGGATGAGATGAATGAGGAGAGCGATGGTCGCTCAGCTCCCGTTGTCAAGCTTGGTGATGCCTCTATGGCATCACCATTCACTGCGAAGCATGCATCAGTTGCCCCCACCTTGGACATAATTCGTCAGGGTCGCAGTACACTAGTAACCACCCTCCAGATGTTCAAAATACTTGGCCTTAACTGCCTTGCTACAGCATATGTGTTGAGTGTAATGTATCTGGATGGTGTCAAGCTTGGAGATGTTCAGGCTACAATCAGTGGTGTATTCACTGCCGCCTTTTTCCTCTTTATCTCACATGCCCGCCCCCGTCCCACCCTTTCAGCTGAACGGCCCCACCCCAATGTCTTTTGCTCCTATGTCCTCCTTTCCCTCATGGGACAGTTTGCGATCCATCTATGTTTCTTGATTTCTGCTGTGAATGAAGCTGAGAAACATATGCCCGAGGAGTGCATTGAGCCGGACTCTAATTTTCATCCCAACCTGGTGAATACAGTTTCCTACATGGTGAACATGATGCTCCAGGTGGCTACCTTTGCTGTGAACTACATGGGGCATCCTTTCAACCAGAGCATCTCAGAAAACAAGCCATTTTTGTATGCTCTCTTGGGCGCTGTTGGATTTTTCACCATCATAACTTCTGATCTATTTAGGGACTTGAATGACTGGTTGAAGCTGGTGCCGCTGCCAGTTGGATTAAGGGATAAGCTACTGCTTTGGGCTTTTCTCATGTTTTTATGCTGCTACTCCTGGGAGAGATTCTTAAGGTGGGCTTTCCCTGGTAAGATTCCAGCCTGGAAGAAGCGACAGCGGATTGCTACTGCTAACCTAGAGAAGAAGAAACATGTCTGAGTGAATTAAAGTCTTGATGTGGAAAGAACTGCATTGGGCATCAAAAGGCAGAGGCTGCGAAAGGGATAAAAGTGAATGGCTTTACTTTTGTGACTGTCGCCTACATTAAATTTTGCGGTTTCCTCTCAGTTGGAAATTTTGTCTAAAAAGTACGAGTAATTCATCTGGTGCAGAGAAAATTATGTTTAGGTCTAGTGTCTTCTTATTGATACGCTTTAAATTTTGAGATGCTTTTGGACGAAAGAGATTCAAAACCGGATAGTTTTAGCCTTAAAAACCCATTTGTACCTGACATAATCCTACGTTAGAAAATTGTATTCTGAAGAAAAAAGTATTCTATACAGACGCTCTTGTAATCCATATTGTTTGCTTCAAGGTTTCTATATCCTTGTTAAGTTCGCAGCATTTTTCATTGGGTATTAACCAAAAAGATCTTCAAGAGAAAAGAGACACAATCGGGGGTGTGTTTTACGATTATTACAAATGCTCTCTACCGAATGAATCATGGCCCGCGGAAATTTAATACACAGAATTCCAGTCTTCCCTGGCTTAGTCAAATACTCTTGTGCTTCTTAGGGAGGAACACCATGGCTTTGGAAAGAAGAAAATTAGGCAACCATAGGAATCACTCTCTGATGTTGATCGTATGTTACTATTACTGCAGTAGAAGAAACGTTCGGAAGTGTTGCAGAAACTGTCCATGCGGGTGGCCTGTGCCTGCTGCAGAGGGAGTGAGTTAGTGCGGCTGAACACTCGCTGACTTCCTGCACCCACTTGAAACCTTCACTGACCACCGCCTTTCAAGCGTAGGCAGGTGACTGGTGAGGCTCACCTTCTAGCGAAATGGGCAGTGGATAAAAGTCGTACTGGTTTTTCTCCTTCAAACTGCCTCCGTGGGTATATTCTGTACTGTGATAAGATCACTGCCTTTCAACTGAACGATGAACTTGAAACAATGTGGTGAGGATTTTGATAAATGGGGAAGTATAATGGTTGAACAATGTCGATGCTGTGTGCTCTTTCGACGTACAGGTTCAAGGTTCAGCTCGTGATGGATGAGTGCATAGAGTGGCCTAATTCATGAGTTGTGTAAAAATCCAAATGCAGATTGAGTTCTTGCTGCAGTTTAAGCAACTCCTATAATCAGTTTTCTTACACAGCAGAAGTTGCAGTACTTTCACATTGCTGCGTACAAAGAATTATTTGATTTGTACAGAATTGGGTCCATTAACTCAGAGAAGCACCACCCGAGAAACTAATTACTTATGAACTAATTAAGAAAAACAATTTTCTGCAAAATCCTGTTAAGCTTACATCGCTTGAAGTGAAACAACAGTGACTAGCTAGGCTAGGAGACAACATTAACCGCAGATTATGTACTAATGGTCACTATAAAATCTCTTGACCAACAATGCTTCGATGATTATGAACTGCTAGCCAAGAAGTTTGTGACCTTTAAGAAAGTCAATTCATAGGCAGGTGACTGGTGAGGCTGACACCTTCTAGGAAATGGGCATAAAAGTCGTACTGGTTTTTCTCCTTCAAACTGCCTCCGTGGGTATATTCTGTACTGTGATAAGATCACTGCCTTTCAACTGAACGATGAACTTGAAACAATGTGGTGAGGATTTTGATAAATGGGGAAGTATAATGGTTGAACAATGTCGATGCTGTGTGCTCTTTCGACGTACAGGTTCAAGGTTCAGCTCGTGATGGATGAGTGCATAGAGTGGCCTAATTCATGAGTTGTGTAAAAATCCAAATGCAGATTGAGTTCTTGCTGCAGTTTAAGCAACTCCTATAATCAGTTTTCTTACACAGCAGAAGTTGCAGTACTTTCACATTGCTGCGTACAAAGAATTATTTGATTTGTACAGAATTGGGTCCATTAACTCAGAGAAGCACCACCCGAGAAACTAATTACTTATGAACTAATTAAGAAAAACAATTTTCTGCAAAATCCTGTTAAGCTTACATCGCTTGAAGTGAAACAACAGTGACTAGCTAGGCTAGGAGACAACATTAACCGCAGATTATGTACTAATGGTCACTATAAAATCTCTTGACCAACAATGCTTCGATGATTATGAACTGCTAGCCAAGAAGTTTGTGACCTTTAAGAAAGTCAATTCATCACAAGGCAGGACAATGCTCCTGTTGCTGTTAAATCCGTACTCATCTGCAGCTTTCTCCAGCAGTTGAAGGAAAATCGGATTCTTCAAGCAAGACAGAGGAATGACAAACCTTTTCAGTTCTTTCCCCACGTAAACCACAAAGTGCCCCTTCGGTGCTCTTTTCGCCCCCTCGGTATCACGTTTCGTTGCCATTTTTATCGCAGCCTCTATGTCACTGAATTGTAGAATTGAGAATCTAAAATGGTATTTCTCTATGTGAGTGAATGTGCCTAAAATGGTATTTCTCTTTCTATATATAGAAGGCGAATTGTTTGTCTTTGTCGACATAATAGAAACAGTAACAACTGGAAATGCCGACAACATGCGCACAGAGAGAGAGAGAGAGAGAGACGACTGATAGTGTTCTTAATGCTTAGGTTCCGTGGGTACCATGTTTTCTGTAACAAGGGAACTGATCTGCGCACATGGATAGATGCTTGGTCACGGGAGTCCAAGCAACACAAGCTCAACAGACATTCTTCAGACAAGTGAACAGATAGAAACGCGTTTTATGTGTAAAGTCACAATGTGTATAACTTACCGAAGTAAAATAAGATCATGCAAAATATATTGTACACTGAATACAGCAGACTACTAAAGTTTACCGCATGCAGCTTATCTAGATCCAGTTCGGTGTGTTTGTGTCCACCGAATTGAAACGTGCGAGGTCAGGTGCCAAACCCGTAGATATGACTTTACATGAGGAGCTTTATCCAGAAAGAAATCACGTCTTTTGGTTTGCTATCCCAGTCTGTCCTTGAACAGTAAACCTTTTTGGTGCTTCTGAAGTGCACTAGTTCATCATGTCGATTCTCGAGGTTCATTCGTTGGTCTTAATCGTTTCACGGCCCACATGCGACTCCATTAACATGCTGCAGAGTTTTGCAATAAGGGTGGGTTAATAGGAGACTGAACACAAAATGATCTGCAACAGCCTCCTTGGCGGGTTAACTCGGAAAATGATGCTGACAGCGCAAACAGGCAAGTTTGCAGGTTATTCCGGGTAGAACAGCTATAGCCTATTTCGGCTCACACGGGATATCATTGCTGAACCTTGTTATAATGGCTCAGCTATCCATGAGATTTCTTAAGCGCGCCGCATTTTGCCTCAACTGGATCATCTTCTTGCCAGTTTTCCTGCTCAGAAATGCCAGTAGGGAGTAGAATTTGGAATGACAAGATGACCAATAATGTTCAGTATGGTACGGTATCTACCTCTGGGTATGTAGTTCCATCTCGTGGATCATCTGGAATTCATGTCTCAATTTCAGACGCGTGGATCCAAAAGTTACAATGTCCTCCTGGTTTTCAAATGTGTGCCATGTGCAGCAAAGCATTGGGCTGTAAGATATTAAAGTTTTTGATTTAGACTTGACAAGGGAGTGGGACTCCATCAAGCAATGACTGTCAGTATATATGGATAGAAACACTGCTAACAGAGACTATGTGTCCCCCTCAATCACCATAAATTTGGTTTTACTTTTCCAGGGCATATTATTATGAGCAAGGACAAAGGCCCAAACAGAATCCCAATCCAACAAAGATTAGTGCTTAGTTGCCGCTCGAAAAGTGATAAAACACATATTCAACCCCTTTTAAGTGTCGATCGGATCTAAACCGATTTTTTCATCATGCAGAGAAAGGCAACTTCCTTCTGTGTTAAAATATATATTTGGGTTATTGTGATGTTAGTTTGGTGTTGGAAAAGGGTAATATAACTGCAAGGACTATAAATTTAAAAGTTGCATATATTTGTGTTCTAAAATACCGGTTAGGTCTCCATCTAATCCACCTTGGTGATGCGAATCGGAGGGAATCCATTCAGGCAATATTTCTAAAAGGAGTTGCAAATGGAATCGTCTGCCCAGGGAAAAAAAAACAAGGTTTGGGCTAATATGAAGTTGGTGTTGTGCTCATTCCAATTGTAAACCAACTGTCGGCCCATGTGAGAATTGGGCCTTAAGAAGCCCTAACAGATCTGGAATTACACCGCCACGCATGAAAGGGAACAAGGCCTGCTCCGTTTGCACAGGAATAGGTTTGCTTAATCTCCACCTTAATAAAGGAGAAAAAAAGATTATCCAAAGTTTTTGTCTGTCATTTAATTCTTGAAAATTAAATACTACGTGGAATGAGTTCCACGTGTTAAAGATTATACATTTGTCACTAAATAGAGATATTTTGTGTAGCACGTGTCATGATTTACTTTATATCTTTTTTTCATGAACAAACAAGAAACATAACAAGAATCCTAAATTATATCTTTTATTTTTTTTTTTATCTTTCTTTTGGGAGTGAGATTGGGCATTAATTTTAAGATTTAAAACTAACATATTTTAATATTACTTTGGTAAATAGATCCTATATAGTAATATTATTGACGGTCCATGTGGGAATAGATATAGGAACATATTTTGACACTTTTTTTTTTATAAGATATATATGCTTTTATTTAATAAAGGCGTATCTTTGTTATTTAGACTTCAAAGGGTTTAGAGTATTCTGCCGTTAGGGTTTAGGGAAGCGCTACTTTATTTTATCAGATTCCATTGCCTTTATGGAAAAGAAATATAGTAAAGGAATCCCACTGTATTTCTTGGGGCTACAGTGTCGGTTTCTCCTTAAACCCTCTTCTTCTTCTTCTTCCCCAAAATCCAAAACACGCATTGTCCTTTTTCTTGAGAGAATCACACAAGGTAATACCTCTCTTCTCTCTTATTCTCTCTTTCTACCTCCCTCCCTCTTGTGGGTCCCTTTATGTCTTCTTAAGTGAACGGCAAGATCGCTGTTTTGCATGTCATCTTTAGGGTCCTACGGTGTGTTTTAACTTTTTGAGGACTTGAAGTTTCAGACCCAGGCTTGTTTTAGGCTCTTCTCTAAAATCTTAATTCCGTTTTTTGTTTTTCTTTCTCGTGCTCTGTTTAGGGTTTTATGCTGTTCTTGTGTTCTGCTCTAACAGCCCGTCATATTTTTGCGGTTTCGAGGGGTTTGGAGTCGGAAGAGTTTCTTTCATTTTTTGGTTTATTCATGTGGTTCTGTTTGCTTGCTGAGAAAACGAGGAACACTAATAAATAAAAGTCCGAGTCACGTGGTAATTTGTGTTTTTTTGCTTTCTTTGTTTGAAGGGAACAAAAGTGAGTGATACTCCGCCGGGCCTCAAACCACGAATCATATTATATTATCAGAAAACATAAAAAATAGATTAGTTTTCTATCATGCGCAGATAGTTTGTTCTAGACACATGTCAATTGTGTCGACTTCTCTCTCCGACGATGCGCTAGAGATTGACTACATGGTTATTATTCTTAAGCAATTGCGGGGATGCATATATACTTCATGGGGTAACAGATGCAGTCTTTATGTCACTTAAAACTTCCTATTAGCAAGTTACTTCCAGGACTTACGTACTGAGTTGCTGCTAACTGATTCAGTTCCACTGCGTTTTTAATCAGATGTGCCACCCAAAAGCAAGAAATAAAATATTGTGTGCAGTATTATTTGAGAATGTGATATAACTTTTTGCTTTGATATTGGTAGAAGGGTAGTATGGAGCTTTTTACCGAGTCAGCAAAATGATGAAATAAGTTATTTTAGCATTCGCTCATGTTGCAATTGCTTCTGTTGCACATATCAGTACTGGGAAACTCGGTGGAGACTTGGAGAAGTGCTGTATTGGTTAAAAGACACTGGGATGGCTCAGTGCGTTGGTCACAAGCGAGTGGGGTGCATCATCGAGTATGTAGAAAACAAACCTCAACTGTCCTCGAGCATTGCTGAGGAAGTAGAGTCACGGGATGAAGTTAAAGCATCTGTCACAGGTGAATCCCTGGTGACATCGGAAATTAGGAAGAGAAAGCGACTGGGACGTAGTGAACTTAGAGAGATGAAAGCAGCAATGCGAATTAAGGAAAGGCAATGCAGCAGCTATAGTAGTAGGCAAAGTAAGCATGAACCAAAGAAGCTCAAGGGTGTAGAGAGATGGTCCATTGAGAGGTGAAACCCATTTATACTTGTCCTTATAATAACTGCTGTTATGTGAATCTTCTGTATTGGGTTTAATTAATTATATATTATTCAGGTATAAGCTGGCAGAGCAAAGTATGTTCGAGGTATTGAAGGCTGAAGGTGCAACTTTTGGGAACCCAATTTCCCGTCCAGAACTGAGATCTGCTGCTCGTAAACGCATTGGTGACACCGGACTGCTAGACCACTTGCTGAAGCACATTGATGGTAAAGTGGTACCAGAGGGTACTGAGCGGTTCAGGCGGTGCTTCAGCCCAAACGGAGTGATGGAGTATTGGCTAGAGAGTGCTGACCTGGTTAACATACGGAGGGAGGCTGGCTGGCAGGATCCTTACTGGGTTCCACCAAATAGGCGGGCAGGCTGTGGCTCTTCCCAGGATCCTGTTTCTGCTGGAGAATTGATGCTGCTCAAGACAGAGATGATCAGCTTGAAAAGGTAGTGAATTGGAATAATTTAAGTTTAAGCATAAAAAAGGAGATGAGTCATTTCCATTAGGTTTGTTACCTAAATATGTTCTTTTGCAAAAACAGAAGTATGCTGGAGCTTGTATCCAAGAATCAAGAGCAAGATCACGCTGAGGTGAATGTTAAAGATTTCACTTAAATTTGTTAGTAGTGCTTTTTGAAAACCCATCTATTTTTTCTATCAATAGGTGATGCACAAGGATTTGGTGAAATATAAAGCTACTGTTGATGAACGCCTGAAGGAGATTACAAATTCTTTGGTTGGTATGAAGGTACTAAATGAATGCACCCGCATCAGTCTTTTAGAGTTTTGAGAACTTGGTGGATAGATTATGATAAGATGGATCCTGTTGATTTGTTTTTAGTCACTTAAATGATTAAGAGGAAATAAATTCAGTTTGCTGGGGCTATGTCTGTTTCGTTTTTCTTTTAACAGGGGATGCATGAGGAATTGATAGCATGGAGAGCTCAAGTTGAGCAACAGTTGGTTGAAATTAAAAATTCCTTGAGCAGCATACAGGCTTCAAAGCAACCCACTGCCTTCAGTCCCCCGGCTTCTGAAAGATGGGAAGATTGGCTCGAGAACAGTAACCTGTATAATATCCAGGGGAATGAACTCTCACCATTTTATGAGAACATAGATGTCGTTAATGGTAAGCAACCAGTTGCACTGCAAAATCCATACTCAGTCATACCACCTCAGATGGTGCCTGGTAGTAGCTCGTCAGAGGAACCCGATTGTGCAAGAGATCTACAGCTATATAAGGAAGAAATGGCCAACATGAAGAGGTATAATACTTGGTACTCTGTAACTTCTTATATCTGTTATGGTAGTCTTACTTGTGCTCTGCTTGCCTTTCATAAAAGGAGGGATGTGCTGGAGCCAGTGCCCAAGAAGCAGGAGGAAGATCATGCTAATGTGACCCCAGATTCTTCTGCTACTGCCAATTCAAAGTCAGACCTTGATAACTCGTTAGTTCCATTTCAGGTGATGTCCAGTGGCAGAAAACTGTTGAATAGTTTGATGCAGGAGTTCATGTTTCAATTAAAGGGGGCTTACTTGGAAGTACATTTTCATACAGGAAACAATTATGGAGCTGTTTAAATGGAAGGATAAGATGGAGCAACGGCTGGAGCAGATATCAAATTCTGTGAGTTGTATGCAGGCATCAAATCAAATCGACTTTCTTCTGCCTTTCAGCTGTTAAAAGGTTGAAATCATAGGGTAGGATGTCAGTCTTTAGTTCTGTGTTCTGGAGAAGCATAGATAACCTTTTAGATTAAGTAGGATTTAGACCTTGTATAGCACTTACAAGTCAAGTCATTACTCCTAATTGCAACGTTTTAGCTGGTAGGATCCTCTTCTAACCTACATGATCAGTCAACATCTAATTTAATGAGTAAATTTATCTGACAACCTTGACTTTAATTTTGTGGTGTAAATTGTGAATATTCTGCCCTTTACTGGGATGGAGAGCAAGGAACAGTTGGTTCCCATGATGGATGGTGTAGATCGTTTATATGAATGAGCTCGTTTTTGGTACTGGAATCAATGACCTGTGGACCTTTCTTATTTATCTGCTTCTTTTTGCATGATGTGATGTACAAAGATTGTCTTGTTACAAGTATTGGTAAAAAACGTATTAGCATTATTGAATTATGTGGATTGAATATTGAAGATAGACTAAGAGGACAATTATAGTGATGAGAGAGGCCGGGGAATTAGTAGGTACGTGCTGATAGACTAAGATTTACAGTCTTTGCGGCCCCTAGCCTATCTAACCGTTAATGTGGGTTTCCAATGCGTTTTGCTTTGGGAGGGATAAAACTAAATTACCCCCTTCGTTCATGTTATCTCCGGGAAAAATGAATAAAAGGTGAAAGTTTCCCACACGTCTAGAGTGAGAATTACGCCTAAAAATGCATCTGGGCGCTTAATCAACCTGGCTCAAAGGAGGAATTCCATTTGCAGTAGATACCCAAGACCTGTGGGAGTTCGAAGGACTTAATCCTAAGAGATCACTTTCCCCAGCGGATAAATCATAAAACACAATTGACTAATTTTCATTGGTTCTTTTTGCAGTAACGTCGCCGGTGAGGGTTATAAAATATTTTTTGATTTTCGAATTGATGATAAACAAAGATGATGATGATGCTGACAGGAGGATGGAGATGGCAAAATATCACTTATTTGTAGGATGTAGAATGATTATCTCGGGGTGAATGTAGGAATCCATAACTTCACGATACGGGTGATTACAAAAGGCAATGACTTTGCACCTCCCCATTTCGCCTGAACAATCACAATAAAGCAACCAGCAGCTATGGGAAAATAAAAATTTATTTTTCGATTCTTCCCTGAAGGTGAATAACCCCATTCAATAATTGTTTTTGATTCAATCTGTGGGAAAATAAAAACGTAAAGGGATGACACAGTGACTGACAGCTCTGTATATATTTCTTACGCAGAGAGGAGCGGAAATAACCAAGTTAACTGTGAACTATTACATTGACATAATAATTTTTAGTGAAGGAAATTTGGCTAATATTACAAAATTTGGTGGGAGATCCTCTTGGTGCGATACCTATTTTTCTGCCGAAAATTATGTTCAGGCATGTACTTTTGCTCGTTAGTAAAAAGGCTGCGTCCCAAGTGCCGTATCATTGACTTTGATCTCCTGCAAATAACAACGAACAAAGTACTTTTAGTCAGGAGAGGGTTCCACTCTTGCTATACTGACTATGGATGTAATACTCAGGTTTCCCTCCCTTAAGTTTGATAGATGAAATAGGTGATAATAGTATTTTTTGGATCATAAATAAGAAACGTGATTGGTGAACAAAGAACCAAAAACCATCGAGAGAGTTCGGCGTAAAATTTCCTCTTATGTTTATATTTTCTGGAGTTGTTAGAATATAAAATGCTTGAACACAAAGATAGCAGCAGTTCTGCTTCAAGGGACAACATCGGAACAAGCTACCACTATCCAAGGTATTCATGCTCATACCTTGGACAATAGAATGACGTGAAATGTTGTTTGAGCAGGTCTAACCTTGTCTTGAAATGAACCGAAACATCCATCTGCCAAATTAAATCTTATGCAGGCGCAGGAGCAGATTGGAGCTTCATCTTGACTTCATCAAGGCAAGCCTGGAGATCTCTGAATTCTTCCTTGTCTGAGAAGCTCTCTGCCTGCTATTTTATAAAGGAATGTTATAAATCAATCTTTTCAAAGAAGCATTAAGAAGATGATTCGACATAATTCATGTGGTAGAGAATGGTAAAGTAACACATCGGCTAAGTTATAGACATTAAAATGTAGAAGATCTTGCCTGTCTAATTATGTTCTTTAGGTGCATCTCAGCCACATGGAGTTCTCGGAGGCTACCGGTAGATGAAGAAATTTCCATGTACACCTTGCAAAGTTCCAAGGAGGCTTGTGCAAAACTTTTAAAACGATCTCTATCTTTCCATAAATCAGAGCCCTGAGAGAGAGAGAGAGAGAGAGAGAGCCATTTCATAATCAACTTAAGTCTTCCTGGTGTACAATTTCTCAGCCAAAATCAAATCTGCTTAAAGAGAAGGACAACTACAGCTAGCATAGGATCCAACACCAAACCGAAAGATGATTCAAGCCAAAATCTCTTTGGTTGGCAACAAACAGATTACCACAAAATTATACTACAGGTCCTCTCCCACGGAATAAATTAGTAGGCTTTAGGTGATATGGTGATGCATTTTATACCATTCCAAAGTGAATTGCACTGAAAGCATTGCAAAACAAGAGGTACCAGACAGTGACAACACCTGGTATGATCTGACTTGCTTTAAGAGGGCTTCAGAGCACATTATTAGATCCCCTTTGATTTTATGCCACCTTGCATACAAGCCCCAGATATCTGCCCCACCCTCACTTCGTACTATCTGTATCAGCAAGAGGAATACTCAAATACTAAATATGTAACATGATCCTGTCTGTACCATGACATGGTAAATTCATTCAAAAGGTACAAAGGGAGCACCACAAGAACAAAACCACAGACAGAATCTTTAATCACAAATCTTATAGTATTACTAAATTACTGTACAAGTTATAGTTAAAACAGCCATGCCATAGATGCGCAAAGATTGATATCTGTACGCACAAATATTACTCATTTTAGCCTGGGCAAGGATCAATAAATGGACTTACTTGAGTCAAATGGGCCCCATAAATATCAGTCACCCACCCATTGCAAAGAAAAATAAGAAACAAACCTGGAATATAAGACGGTAAAAACATCGATGCAAGGAGAGAGAGAGAGAGAGAGAGAGAGAGAGAGAGAGTTATATTATGCCATTTTTGTATGGAGGCAACAAGAAAACCAAAACGATGATCATGAAGAAGTTGCCTACCTGCTGTAGAACTTTTCCCAGAAACTCCACCAAGTACTCCGTTTCACGTGACCTCCCCACCCCAGTATCTCCTTGTGTTGACTTGTTAAGATGGTCTACTTGATAATCAGCTGCATAATCTTGATCACAACAATCATCATGATTGGTCATCACAGGAGATGCTGACTGATTGGTTGAAGCCCTTATTTCCACCTCTATCATAATTCTCGTTAAGAGTTCAGCATTGATTCTTTTACAACCAGAGATGTTCAAAACCTTCTGTATAGCTTCCAGGGCCTAAAAGAACGAATTTATACATCACTAACAACAAGGGCCATCTAGAATGACACAACCATAAAAGACTAATTACCCTGTGCACTTTTACATGCAATAACCCATACAAAGGATGGTTGAATGTAAAACAGGGCCCAACAAGTAATGCAATGGAAGTGGATAAAGTGGGAACGTGAAACTATATTTCCAGCATACCACATTCCGGCATTGTAGCTCTTTATACTTCCTAATTACTGCTTGACCCCTTTACAAAATATAAGCAGACTCTAAATGAGTGCAGTTGTGCATAGTTCTAAAATTGATCTCTATTAAAATCTTCTCTATAGGGCACAAAGACAGCAACTTGAGATAGAGAGAGAGGAGTTGTCCATAAGCAATAATAAGTGCAGCCCAACTAACATCATCCTGTTAACCCTATAACTCCCCATATCCATAATCCGCAAACCTTGCATCACTGTCTAATAGGTCCATCTCAAGCAGAGAGGGTGTTCTCATGTGCAGAAGTACCATGATTCCTAATGCCTAACACAAGAAAGAGCATGGGCTAAGCTGTGAGCATAAAAAAGTGGTCAGGTTTGTGTGTTTCGTAGTGCAAAATGTGCACAGTGTGCAACAAGCATCCATGAACGCCTGACAGAGTACTTCCTGTCATTGACTCCTCATCCAAAGCAAATGAAGCCTCCAAAGAAAGGCTTAGGAGAACTTGCTTACTTTCAAAACAGATGTGCTACTCAGCAAAAAGAAAGCACTTACCTGACTGATATTGCCGACATCCATAGCAACATTACCATAGTTGTCCCACAACTGCCAGCTGTCACGCCTGACACCAAGACATTTTTGGTCACTACATATCATACTTTAACAAATACATGAACTGACAATGACTGGTGTACATTGCATGCATGTGTGCAGAACTGGCATTCTAATCAAAGGAAGAAAGACCAAACTTGAACTTCAGGGCCTCTTTGAATGCTATAAAAGCCTCTTTGCTCCTCTTCTTGATCATATGCCTGCATAAGTAGTAACTTCCATATCATTATCCAGAAAAACAGTGCATACAGTTTATTACACGTTGATGATCAAAGAAAGAAAAGACAAACAAATATCCATAGCATTAATCCTTAGATGACACAACCATCACAAGTAATTTAAGTATGAACAAAAACAACTCATAAATAACTCCCTATACTCCTCATTAGTGGTTGAAAACAAAACCCTTGGGTGTCTCACGTCGTTCAGGCTAAAACAGTTCCATATAAAGCTTCACAAACATGATCAGTCCTTCCATGAAAAAATAAATCATTTCAGCCTATCTTTCAGAATGGGAAGAGAAGATCCTTTCAGGTGAGATGCTAAAGAAGTAGGCAAAACCAACAAACAAATGGTACTAAAAGCTGTGAACGAATGTTCCAACCAGGCAGGCCAAGACCTTGGTTACCTGATCCCTAGTATTCCTGTTTTCCCCACATATTCCAACTGACATTTTGAAAATGTACCATCTCAATCTAACAGGAGACATGGTCAGGACAAACTAATATACAAGTTTTGCAGTTCAAGAATTAAAGGACTATGCAGTACATACCATTTAAAGTCCAGTTTTTTAGCTGTTTTCAGCAAGTTAGATTTGCTAATTACAAATAATCAATCTCTGATAAGCAAAGGGAAAAACAAGACAATCTCTCATGGTCCAGTCAAAGACACAAGCAAATATGAGGAAGCCCCCATGCCCAGCCAAAAGAAAACTAAATCAGTAAAAGTTTTGTTACTCTCCCTAGATGTTTTGTGATATTACAACACCCACCCTTGTTTGAGAGACTAGAGCAAACACCATCCATGTCTCATAACCTAGACGGTATAATAGAAACTACACTATTCTTTTAAGCCAAGTAAGACAAACACAGAACATTGGTTTGATCTTCAGATTATAAAATATCTTCTTCAACAGGGTATGTCTGACACGAGAATGGTACTGTCCAGATGCCATTAACCCTTTTATTGCAGAGGCTTGACATATCCTAAACAAGGATGGAGGTCATTTTAATTGCCAGAAAACCAAAAAAGAAAAAGCTGAATTATTGAGAGAAGGAAAATTTATGCAAGAGTTCAAATCCATACAGAAGAATCAGTGTATTCAGAATGCATAGAATGCAAGAAGAAGTAGAGCACAGAGAGCATACAAACAAGCAATATTATTCCAAGCCTCCCCATTATCAGGATCAAGTTGAACTGCACGAGTAAAGCCATCCAGAGCCTTCTCCACATCTCTAGCCTGTAACAGTTCATCAGCAATAGTTCAAGAAATTTCTGATAAAATGAAAAACACAAGGGGCATGCTCGTTTTGATGAGATTTTTAGGATTTGAAGTGTTTTGAGAATTTTTAGGTGATGTTGGAGTTGTATTGGTATTTGTGTAGAAGTTGTTGAGGTGTAAAAAAAGTAATGATGATTTTTAAGGTTGTTGTTTGTAGATTATTTTTATTGGGATGAGTGAAAAAGATAAAATGTAAAATAATATTGTTTATTTATAATATTTACTATAATTTTGAATTTATTTTTTATTACAATATAAATATTTGAAAGGTATTTAAAAAAAAAAAAAAAAAGAGGAGAAGAAGAAAAAGACAAACGACTAATGCGAGAAGAAGAACTTTTGCCGCCTGACTCATGAACTTTTGCAAAAAAAAAAAAAAAAAAAGAGAACTTTTACAAAAAAGTGATTGACGCCTACTGACAAGCTGCGCAGGGTATCGCTGGGAAAGGGGGAAAAATTGCGGCAGCATATTTCATGGTCGGATGAAATGACCATATCGCCCTCAACCAAAGCACCAACTTGTGTAAATCAGTTGGGGGTATTTTGTCTATTCACATGTCTGAGTATTTAATGAGTTGAACGTGTGGGGCCATGTGTTTTTTAAAATTCCATTTTACCCTTCGGTTTTGATGTACTCAACGCATGATTGAAGGGTACTTTGATAATTCGGCATATGTATGGACAGGGCAAAATCGGAAGCTAATGAACTGCATCCTTAATTAAATCATGTTCGGTGAGAGTTAGTAGTAGGTTGAATACGAATTTTAAAAATCTGGCCCAAACGAACATGCCCAAGAACTTCTCCATAGAACCTATAGAGAACATAAATATGTGCATACACCTATAAAATACAAAACTAGCCCCAATGCAGATAACATAAAGTACCTTCAAAGCAGCAGCCCCAAGGGCAAACCAGCCATCTGGATACAAAGAGTTAAGGGCCATAGCAGATTCCCTGAAAAAAAAACCCACAAGAATATCGTTGCAAACACAAATCCGTTATGAGCTACACTGATCATACTCAATAATGAAAAATAAATAATCTTATAAAGGCACTAACGCAAACTAACCAAAGCATTTTAGATGTCTCATACTCCCCTCTGTTGTATGCACTGCGAGCAAGAGACCGCTGTCAAAGATACTCAATAGTGTCAACAAAGGGTCCACCAAAAAGCATACTCATTAAAACTGATTACAAGGAATGGGATCACCTTAGCTCTAGCTGACCTATTGTTTGAAACTTCCAGGGCTTTTTCATAGCAAGAATCGTCATTTGTAACATCACCCAATGAGCACCTAGAACATAGATTTTTGAGGAAGTGAGCCACATTGTGGAAGCCCAAAAGTTAGCTTCCGTTCTTTGAATTTTGTATTAGCTTTAAAGCTAAGCTGATCATCACTAAACATGCATCGGTTCATGCATGAAGACAACCATAGCAAGGTAGATCAACAGGAACAAAGCTTCAAAACAAATGAACAAAAAGGAAAACAGCAAATGTGACCCGATACCATCTTTATAGCAAAACTTAACTGCTTACCTGTTCTACAAAACGGAGTAAGTAGATGTAAAGTTAAGAAACCATAATAAGAGTATATTCTAGCCCTGATAATGATCCCTTCCTATAAACCAGACTTAAATGATAAAAATCAAAAAGTCATAGGGACGTGACTTGCAACTTGCTAAGCACCACAAGCCTACACATCAACATCTCAAATAGACAAACAAATGACATCCATGTGTAGTGAAATAAAAAACAAAAAATGCAAAATAAATTGATCCAATTTCCCAACTGGGATCCTTATAAGGTTAGATGGGTAAGAAACCTTCAACACGATGCCACCACCACATTAACACTGAAGCAAAAAAACAGACACCAATGCCTTCTGCCACTTTCTTTTCTAGTCCAGCCATTTTCAATTGAGACATCTACCAGAAAAGTATTTCATACTTTTACTGGAGATATGAATATGAGTGTGTGTTCATGCAAACACAATAAATGCAAGAATAAAATGTCAACTGGATACAAATACCGATGCAAAAGGCTATAGTGTAATATCATCATATGAAGTTCACAAACACCATGTACTTTACTATTTGGCTTGTCAAATACCATAACCATGTATGTTGAACATAAGCTAGCATAACCTAACATCATATGAAGTTCACAAGCACCATGTACTTTACGATTTGGCTTGTCAAATACCATAACCATGTATGTTGAACATAAGCTTCTGAGAATAAGCTAGCATAACCTAACACATTATTGTAGAAAAAAGACCAAAATCATGACCTACACCTAAACATATTTTTCTTATCAACTTTTTTCTTGCCATTTGAAATGTTGGAGAAAAAACAAGCTGGAATGAACTCCACTTTGAACTCACTAGTTGTCTAGTTTTAATCAAGATTGATATAAAAAGAGTTTTTGCTTTCCTGACAACATGAACTTTGATAAGATTATTATCTGATATAAAAAGAGAATTCACTTAAAAGGAGAGTGAAAAAAAGAAGAAGCTAACTTACCATAACCTGGGGTCATTTGGAATTTCAGCTAGTCGTTTCTTTATGAGTTCAACAGCTGCTGCTTTCTTCTCCAATAGGCTGTTTTCAAATTGTATCCCACATAAGACTCCCAAGGAAGGAGAAAAGAAAAATAAAAAATGATGCTCAAGAGGAAATTAACTTGGATAATGGCTGTTAAGTACCCACATACCGGTAGCAAAATATCAGATTATCCCATAACTCTAAGTCCTCAAAAATTTTAACCGCCTCTCCAATCAAACCACAGCGCACTAAAAGTTCACCATGTTCCCTAGAATTAAAGGGCAAAAGAAAAGAGGGAGAAAAAGAAAAACAAGAGCAGTTGAGCTGTCAGAATGAAACATTATAGGCAAGGGTAGGAGATGATAAATCTGATTAATAGAAAAACAACATAAATGCTTGAAGAGAGGGGGCGCAGGGGGAGAGAGGAAGGGGGGGAGAAACTAGGCCAATAGGATTCAAGGACACTTATGTTGTACTTTCGCAATGCAGGAATACTGGGGATATAAACCCCAAAACACAAGGGAATTCGTTGTGTTACTCCCGGAGAAGGCTCACAGAAACTCTTGACCTGAAATAGTGCAGATTACACTTGTGAGATAATGTTGTGGTACAACAGTATGATGAATATATTAGAACCACTTAGATAGTGGAGGTACAAAAAACTAGATTGCCTCAAAGAATGAACTCTTAAGAGAGGAAAAGAAACTACCAGGAAGCAAATGAAGAGATCAAAGAAATAATCAACCCTCTGAATGGTTAGTAAGTTGTTCACTGGGAAAACACCTACTTACAAACAAGGTAAGGAAATCTGAAAGGCGACTACATAATAATATACTTACGTTACATTTCCCTACTTTTCTATGAGCTCCCCCCCTATTCCATGTGAATTTAAGGTGATGTTTGATTATGAAAAATTTTCAACTTTTTAAGAATTTTTTTGAAAAAGTCAAAATTTTTATAACTAAACATCAAAATCTCAAAATTTTCATACAAATTCCAACACCTTTTCACACCAATTTCAATTTTTTTTCATAAAAAAAAAGCTACATCAAAATTTTCTCCCTCACTTTTTTAACAAACTACATTACTCTTTCATTAAAAAATTCCATCAAATCTTCTCTCCTACTTTTTAACAAACTTCAATAAAAATCATTCTACAATCAAACATTCTTAAATTTTTTCACCAACTTTTTACAAACCCCCATAAAAGTCAAACTCTCGAAATTCTTAAAATTTTGCTTGCCAAACATCACCTTAGCTGAAGGATCGTGAGTTGTATATGTGCTCTACTCTATTCCCACAGATGAAATTCAGAAAATAAAGTTCAGCTGGATGAGAGTACAGTACACCCACCAACGCAAGTTAGAGAGTCCCAATCCTAACATGCATCTCTGTATCAGACTCTAATAATGATCTACTATTAAACTGAAAAAAGACCAAAGGCTACCGAATGCTAAGATTGCAGCAGAAAAAGCTGTGAGATGATTTGTATGGCATAAGCAACAAAACTATGATAACTCATGTTGAAGGAAAGAATGTAATCATGGATAGCATGCAACTTCTAGGAGGAACCTCATTTTAGTCAGAGATGACATTGTTAGAATAATCTTGGGATGCAAACCATAGCTGATTATCTAATGAGCTTAGAGAAATTAAATCAAGCTTGGCCTGCTGTTGGTCTATTTATCTTAATAGGTAAATTTTTCCCCACTTTCTTTGGTAAGTGTAACAAAAAAGAGAGAACTAGCTTTCCTGTGTGTGTTTGTCTTTAGTATTTCCTCCCTACCAAAAGAATTGTCAACCAGCAGTGCAAACTCAAATACATAGAGCTGGCAAAGAGTTGAAAAATGGAAAGGAAAAAGGATTTAGTTCAAGAACATACAATTGAAACAGGAAAAAAGGAAATAAGCAGTGCCAACAACTGGGTATCTGTAAGAAGATCTAGCTGACATGTTAACATTGATGTGCCTCATACCAAGTTATCCATCATTAGCAAAGCACGCTCCTTTGTGCGACTACGAGTCGACTCCCATCGAATACGTAAGAGGTCTCGGACATTCCATATCTGAAGGGAAAAAAGAGTTTTAAGAAGTCACAAAAGGAACATGCAGTGGATACGTAAGACTAGTTATAAGACATATTGGTTAACTGCAGGGCTGTAACGCCTGAAGAGTTAGTGCTATTGACTATAGTTAAAACACACGTCCATATTATTAAATAGCCTAATCTCATCGTAGTCCCACAACCTACTATTAGTCAGACTTTCAAAGTCAAGAAATTATGACTAAATAATGACAGTCAAGATTAATTTCTCACTTATTTATACTTGAGTGCAGTACAAATTTATATAGCTTATATTATGGGATTTTACATAAACATAGCTAACTGTTGAAGTAAGAACTGGTCCAGTCAGAAAAACCTAATATGTAAAGATAGTAATTAAGGAATGCAGTAATCGTCTACTTACAATGAAGTATGATGATTGCTGAGAATCAATTGCCTCTATGTATGGAGCCATATCCCATCCTGAAAGAGAAATTGGGCAGTGGAATAACCAAAGAGAAGGGCTTTACTCAGAAAGGCATTTTAGAATATACTAAGATAAGATTCATCAAAAAAAAAAAAAAAGAATATTACTAAGATAAGAAATAGAAAAAGATCCACACACCACATATAGTACTTGAAAATGTTGATATTATGGTAGAAGCAGAAAATGTCATGCTGATTTATTAAAGCATTGTAGTGGTGGATACTTTTAACTGGTTCGTCCCAATAAAGAAAGCTGTGATGGATCTCATATTTGATACAACTTCATCAGCCTCTTTGATGTTTGACAAATCATTTATCCCCTCCCATTTTTTTTCTTTTTCATTGGTGGTGTTTGGGGGGGGGGGGGGGGGGGGGGGGGTTGTGGAGGAAGGTATGGTGAACCAGATTCAATGTTGTAGTGAGCATGCATGTCCCAATAATTAAATGGAAGGATTTTCCATATGTAGGGGGAACAAGGAGCTATTTGGAAATGAATAGCTTGCATTTGGAAAATACAGTAAAATGTCTTCTTTTGTGCTAAACAATACCCAAACCAAGATGAGACTCCTACTACAACCAAAGAATTATATTTAGAACTCACGTTGCATCTCATCATGCCGACTACTCTTCTCAATAAGAAGACATTGGCCCAGAATCACTGCCTGTTGGATTCCCTTCAAAGGAGCCCCAGCAGGACCACCATTTTGGATTCCTTGTGGTCTAACTCCTCCATTATTAGTTTCTATCAATTTTGGGGTCATCAAGATCTCAGAGACTTCACAGGTCTCATCCTGATGTTGATGCGAACAATCCTCTCCAATACTAGAATCATGAGCCCGGATGCCAGAGCTTTCCAAGGCGCAGTTATCACTGGTGTTTGATGGGCTTGTGTTTGCAACAAGTACCATCTGTGCCTTAGGTTCTACCTACATCCCGGAATGATTGGTAAAGCTGAAGAGAAATGCATCTCAAAACAGATTCAGAAGTACATAGTAACATATTTTACCTGATGTACTGTACGAAAGCCAAGAACCCCAGTAACAGAAAGCTCAAGCCCTGCTGCTACTTCAGCTGATTCAAAATGTTGCCTGATATGAGACAGGTACTTCAGCAAACAAAGAAAAGCTGGGAGGACTGACACCGAACATCTTATTTGAGGTTCACTCAGGGAAATAATACTATTTGAAACAACGTCATAATAATTAAAAGCACCTCTATAGACGGAACTTGTGGATTTCATGTAATCTAATAAATTTTGTAAAAGTCGATATGATTGTGGTTTCTCTTTGGTTTTATTTTTCCTGTGAGATCACAAAGAAGTTGGTCAAATAGAATAGCTTCCTCATGACTCACCTGCAAGCATCAACTCTTCCATAGGTGTATTCCACTAAACCAGCTTCTAAATGAACCATCGATGCGATTGCTGAAGCCTCTCCGTTAAGTAAACTTGAACCAAAATAACTTGTTACTTTTTCCAAAGAGTCGAAATGATGTAGAGTCTTGCCCATATAGGCATGCAACAAATCAAACAAAGACGAGGACCGCTCGTCCAAGATTCTCTGGTGAAGAAATAGGATCCTAGCAAGCCACCACGAGATGCTACGAATTCCATTTGTAGAAGATACGCTTCCTCCAAATAATATATCTCTTATCAGCATGATCAGCATCTTGGCAAAAACTAAATACTAGATTACAACCAAAAAGACTCCTTTCAGATTCCAATACAACAACAACAACAACAACAGCAAAATAGAAACTTTGTAGTAATAACCAAAAAAAAAAAATCTTTTTCACAGCACAATGAAGTGATCAACTACTATTTATTTTGCTGGGATGGTACAGGTCTCAACCATAAGTAATATGTAGGGATCCTTGGGACCCCTATAAAGTGAGTTCGAGAGATAGAATTTGTACTGGTACCTGAAGATTAGACAACTTTCCAAGCAAGTCAGACCCAGCAGCCATCAGCTGATTACGCGCCCAGTTCTCCCATTCCTCCATTTCTTTATCTCCTGCCATTGCCAATGGACATTTCGGCATTATTGCTTCCAAGGGCCTACAAAGTAATTCCATTTCTTCCTGTTAATCCCACAAAACCAAAAAGGCAAAAATATTGAAGAAGAAGATGGAGCAGTGACTTGCGGTCTCACTCACCCAGTCATGTTGCCCTGAGTGAAACCGAGGAACGCGGCTATGGCGACGCAAATCACGAGCATCACCCTAAAGCCCTTGTCCTTGTCCCTGTCGTCCTCACGGGATTCATTTTCTCCTAAAACGAAGGACTGAACGCGGTCGAGGATATCGGAGTAGACTCGGTCGGCGCACTCGGCCGAATCAATGTAAGAGTCATCGGCGCTTTGGACGAAGAGTCCGGCGGCCTCAGAGGAGAGCGCGCGGAGATAGTCGCCGGCCTCAATTGAAGTGAGGATGTCGTCTATGAGTGCAAGGAGAGCGGCACTAACATCGACCGGCCGATGAGGGGGTTGATTCTGGGGATTGGACAGTGAAGAAGCGAGGGTGCAGCGGAGGAGACGGAGCTCGTACCCGTGAAGAAGCAGCGCTGCTTCGGCTTCCGGTTGCTCCGACATGTCGAGTTCCCAGCTGAGCTATTGAAAGAGTGGGGGAGAGAAGGGGTTCTGGTGTTTAAAGTTGCAAGCTTTAGACGTTTCCGAAAAATAGTAGTGTTTAGTTTTTGTTGGCAATCTTGCAGTAGTCTATTTTCCATAAAACTTCTCCTTTTTCACAGCTCAACATCGTGTTACAAATATACATCGAATTTATTTTTATTACTAAAGCTTTGAAGTTTCTTATTGCACTATGAACTGGTAGATGTCATAATTTTCGAGTAACTACACGTTCTTTTATTTATTTTAATTTGTTTTTAAATACAACAACAGTAAATAAAAAAGTTCACTGGATCTGTACACATTTCATTCACCCAGTCCTGCATATACTTTTGACTGCCCTAGCACAGAATTTGGAGCCTCGGATGGTTAAAACAGAGTGCTATTTGAAGGCTGAAGCGCCCTGAAAAAAAATCCTTCACATGAGCCATGTTGGCCGCCCTGCCCCCTCCCTTCTTCTCTGGCTAAAGTAAAACCTGCAGCATGTGATTTCCCAGATAACGCAAATCCTGAAAAACAAATACCAAAAGCAAAACGAACCTATGTACCATTTCTAGTTGGTATTTCAAACTAGAATGTGGTTTATCATTGGTGATGAACTTATCCCACGAAAACTATGAAGCAGGAAACTATATAAAAAGCACAAACGAGACCCAAAGAACAGAGCAATATTGACCTCAAGGGTAGCACGTTACCTTAGGATCCTCCGTCCCTTTCCCTGGAAGCCAAAACTCATTTGCATTTTGCTGGAAAAAACCAGAAAAAGAAAAAAGGAAAGTGACGTTAAGATCTACAACCATAAATAAGTAGCATCAAGAGTGATTTTATTTGTCTTTGTTGTGATTCACCGAATGGCGTACCCTCCGTATCTGAAATTCTGATAATTAAGGCTCAGGAACGTTTCTTCTTCTTAGGGTGCCAATTGGAATCCAAGTCCGCATCTTCATGATCAGGACGTCTCTTAGTGAGGCGAATACCATCCATTAAACTCACTAAATTTTCAATATCTTCATCGAGTACATCCAAATGGACGTCAACATCCTCAGGTAGAACTTCTGGATGATCTTTCATATTCTGTTCATGCTTGTGTACCAAATGAACTCCACAACTTTTGAGGAACAATGTGTTGGAATTACTGTTAAACTTAACTCGCAGACTGTCCTCCTTTAGCTTAAAAGACTCTACGACGAAGTACTCCAGCCATACATGATCTGAGCTCATCAACTCAGGCGATATTCCAATGTAATACCTTGGGCCAACATTCCCCGTGATCTCAGCTTCAATATCAGGAAGTCGAGGACCAACATCTTGAGTGGGTGCTTTTGGGGAGGCAGGAGGAAGAATGGGTCGAACAACAGCACATACAGCAATTCCTATGATCTTATCCAAATCCAGGAGACCACTAATGTCTATTTCACATGAATTACCAATTGAAGTCTCCTTATGATGGCTGAACCAGTCCGGAATCTTATCTCCAGGGAATATAATGCCACAAGAGAATAAGGTCTTCCTTACGTACCTGTTAAACGAATATCATACAATTACAGGAATAAAAGATACAAACCCACGTACGAAAGGAGAAATTAGAGAGACCAGAGAGACATACCTCATGCAGTAAAGGATTTGCCACGGGATTTCCTATATCCACCATCACCCTATGGCAATCGCACAAGTCAATCCATTTTGGAAACGGGCCGTAAGCCATATCGAATACAAAACTTGATACTTTTGGAAAACTTTCCAAAGACATGCATCCGGTAGCATGTACAGCTATCATATTTGGGGGAAGTCCTATAATTTCTTGGAGTTGCTTGCAATACTGTACTTCGACGACCATCAATTCATGACAATTTTGTATAGGAAGGCTAATAATATCACTCCCAGATAGATTCAAGTGTACCAAAGTGGATGAGCAATTATCTAATATAAGGGAAAAAAAATCTTCAAATGAGGGACAGACTGGACAGTTCAGAAAGTTCAAATACTCGAATGCTGGAAGCATTATTGAGGAGCAACCATCATTACGGCCAATACGTGAATTTGTTGGAGGAGGCAATGAGAGTACTTCTCCACCTAAAGAAATTTCAGATTCGTTTGTGGACACAATGGAGGGCGTGGATTCTCCTTTACCCTTCATCCCCTTTGGAAGTTTAACAAGTTGTGGACAATCTTCGATTGTAATCCCCTTTAGATGTTGCAAGTAAAGAACGCTGGATGGAATATGCACAAGGTCTTTGCAGTTCACCAGGCTTATATCGATTAGCTGAGTGAGATTCTCAATGGATGAAGGCACTTCCGCTATCCCAGTATCTTCAAAGTATAAGTGATCTAAAAATTCCATTTTACACTCAATTTCAGGAAAGTGCTGAAGGCTTGAGCAACCTCGAAGGTCAAGCGTTGCCAGAAGCTTCAACTTGAGGCTTCTGGGAAATCTCCTCAGATTAGAGCATTCAAAAAGATCTAATTCAACAAGCTTATCAAGGAATCCAATAGAATTATGAACCTCAAATAAATTTGTACAATTACGAAGGATCAATTCTTTTAAATTTACAGCCCCTGAGAGATCTGGAATTGTTGTTAGGAACTTACAAGAAGAGAAATCCATAATTGCTAAGTTTTCAAAATTCTGCGAAGAAAAAGAAGGAAACATATTAGTTTGAAGGAACATTTACATGATAGTTTAAAGAAGAAATTATCATTGAGATAACAATTGTACCTTGGGAACCTCCCCCAATTCTTTGATGAGGCTATTGACCATTTCCAAAACAACGAGTTCCTTTCCATGAAAATTAGACGGCAAAGATTGTAAAGGGCATCTACCCCAATCCAACAGTCTTAACTCATTAGAGAGATAATCAGGCCCTTTAGAAAACCATGCATTGTGATTTATAAACAATCGGAGCCTTTTCATCTTCTTGAAGGCTTTGGAGCTCAGACTTATCAAGCCTCGTTCTGGGTAGCTCTACCAATATGCCTTCAATTTTGTTTGTGCCCTAGAAAGGAAATGCATGATGAGTGTAGTAGCAAAATCAAAGCACAAATTTTGCCATATTTGACTACTTTCTAGAATTGTAATTTTCTTTTATAACCTTGTAGAATCAACACTATTAACTTATATTCTATCCTTCCAGCTTTAAACGTTGCCTTTCTTCTTTTTGAGGTTTTCAACATGGATGATTATTTGTATTAGTGGAATGTTCAAAGTAAGTCATAGCATCCTAAATGCTCAAAATTTTTATTTTATTTTTCTAAATTGTACTTTCCATTTACCTATCCAAAAAAGAAAAAAAGCAAGATAAGCAAAAGCAGACAACCTGTCCTATCTTAGAATATGGTAAAGGGTTATTGCGTAGGATGATTTCATAATTTTTTTTTTTAAAAAAAGTTATTTTATACATGCATGCGAAGTATCAGCTTCCTAGCCAGTTACAACTTAAATACTGATTTTGAAATGGATGATAAACCCGTGTATGTGTCTGTGCTTGTACATCTACATGGATTATATGTGTTTATGTGTTATGTGCAAGGTTCTTCACTTAACATTTCTTTTGCCACAAAAAACACAAAAACAAAGTGAAGCTAATTTTGTCCTAATAGGTTCACTTGTGAAAAAGAAAAGTCACATTAAAAGCATTCTTTGAAGTGTCCTTACCGCATTTTCTTCGAGTACATAACGAACATCTTCATGAAACCACAACCTACTCCGTTTGCTAGGATCTGTAGGTGATTCTTGTCGAACAATTTCTCTACCCATATCTTGGAGCAAGTCATGCATAGCCAATTTGGAACCTTTTTCAAGGGTTATGAGACACTTATCCACAAGCCTTTTGATGCCGCTATATGGGAGAAACCACAACCATCTAATATTGGAGTGACATATTCTACCGCCTTCCTTTAAAGAAGCATGCAATGTCAAGAAAAATATTCTTCTCATTTTCCTCCAATCCATTATAACTTATTCTAAGCTTTTCTTGAATATTTCTGTTTGGGATTCTTTTATAGTTATTCAATGCATCTTGCCAATAACGTATATCTCTACCGTGTAGATCCGAACCCAACACTGTTAAAGCTAATGGAAGGCCCCCAGCGTAATCTAAAACATGTCGTGTGAGTTCCTCATAATCATCAATCGGTTTATCTCTTTTAAAAGCATTCCAACTAAAGAGCTCACGAGCTTCCTTGTCATCCAATATCTTCACCTTATATATTGAATCAACTTCATGATTAAACAATAAATTTTGATCTCTTGTAGTTATAATGATTCTACTTCCTGGTCCAAACCAGCTATGATCTCCAGCTAATTTTTCTAATTGGGCCAATCGATCCACATCATCAAGAATTAGAAGAAACTTTTTAGAACATAGCCTATGTTTTATAAGACTGATTCCTCTATCTTCATTGCCAATATTCAGACTTCTAGAGTCTTTGAAGATCTCATGAAGAAGAGTCTCTTGCAATAGAAGGAGACCGTGTTCTCGATTTGAAGTTTCTCTAACATTCCGAGGAAACATTTATATTCAAATTGACAGGCAATCAAGTTATAGAGTGCTTTGGCAATAGTTGTCTTGCCAATTCCGCCTTCTCCAAAAATCCCCACCATGCGTACATCATTTATCCCAACATTTAAAAGCAAATTGATCTCTTGTACACGAGACTCTATTCCAGTTGGGTACTTGGCAACATTTAAATATGTAGGATTTACTATCCTCAAGACCTGTCGGACGATGTCTTGGATGAGTTTTGATTCAATCCTACCAATACAAAAGATATAAAAAAACATTTTGTAAGTTGAACTTTTCTCATGAATTTTGGTTAAATCATACTAATACAAAAGATAATAAAAGAAAACATATAGTCAGTGAGGCCTTTCACATGAGCAGCATATGAAGATAACTTAGTTTTTTCGTGGCAAATGAAAATTGTGGACTCTGAGATAAGCAATAGTCCTCAACTTTTTAAATCCCAATCCTCATGAGGTGAGTTGACAACTAGTCTTCTCCTTCTTAGATTTTAGAGATACAACTTTCTTATTTTCTTTCCCAAATTCGATTTTCTTAATAATAAAACATTAATTCCTGCATTTGATCTTTTAATTTAGAAAGAATAGGTTCTAACATTTTTTGATCTTAAGGTGGGACGTTGTTCATCAAAAGGCCTTCGCCAGCTAAAGTTCTTTACTTTTTTACTTTTAGTTCTTTGTTCAATTGGAGATTAGTTCTTCCCCTTTTCTGTTTTGGGTAATGGATTAATTATTCCCTTCTCTAAAAAGCTATGCATCGTGCCATATTAAACTGTCTAAAAGTCTAAGATTGTGAGGATATATTTATATATCAAGCTCTGCAAGGATATTTTATAATCTGCACCTAACGGAAAAAGCTACTCAATTAAAAGTTGTAAAATGAAAACTCAAGATCGTCAGAAATACCCGTTCCCAAGATGGAATCCAGACAAATTGGCGATTGTTTTGAGAGCTGCCTTCCACGTCTGCAGTTTTGTGTCATCCTTGAACCTGTCTTCAAGTTTAGCTAACGCTTCCCCAACATTCTCTCTCTGGTGTCGTACTTCTGATGCATCTACATCGTAAAACACTGGGAAAACTAGTTGCCGCTTTGTTTCCTTACAGTCAAGAATCTTCATCAACTCGTCCAAACACCAAGCGGATGATGAATAGTTTTTGGAGAGCACAACGATTGATATCCTTGACTCTTCAATGGCCTTGAGAAGCGCCGGTGCAATTTCCTCCGCTCTCCTAAGCTCGTCATCTATGTAAGTGTTGATTCCTTACGACACAAAGCATCGTAAAAGGTGGGCAGTAAAATTGCTGCGAGTATCCTCACCTCTAAAGCTCAAGAATACATCATAAGTCCACACACGGGTGGAGGAGGAGGAGAGGAGGCCCCTTGGGAAGCCATGATTATTGCTTTTGGTAGAGCAAAACCACAGCGACGACTTCAAAAGACAGCACAAGAGGCAGAAGCTGGTCGCACTAGTTGGACGAAAGAACATCTCTGACACCAATAATAAAGGCGAAGAAAAAGACTATCAGGAACTTCCTCCCGTTGAAAAGTAATTGGGATACAGATTACACTAAGCAACTTGAGTGTCAGCGAGACTCTGTGCAATTCATGTCACCTGCTGACACGCGGCCATGGGAGTTAGAGGTTATTGCATTGCCTGTCGAAGAAACTGGACGAATAAGGGCGAATAAGCTCTGACGAAAAGCCTTTTATTGAAATGAAGCCAGGACTATGTTTGTTTTGTGTTTCGAAATATTTTCAAAATATTTTTCACGTTTATTTTTTCATTCATTTTAATATTTTTTTATTAATTTGAATAATTTTTTTATACATTTTAATAAATTTTTATTAATTAAAAAAAATTATACTATTTAAAAAAAATACAAACACAAAAAAGTTATTTTGAAATCTAAATTGAACAGAATCAAAACTTTACAAGTAAGACGAAGTATGTCGAAATAGGAAGGACTCACGCAAACTTCACAAACACACGCTATCTTTTCTCTACACGTTTCTAGCCTTCACGTCACTCGCACCGACGCGCTCTCACTTCTTCACTCTTCTTTGACTTTCTTCGCTCGTACTTGCACTCTTACTGCCACACGACTCACACACCTTTTCGAAGATCTTCTGCAATTCCTAGGGTATTGCAGGGGATGCAATTCTCTAAATGCTAGCCGTTCGTTTAAAATAGAAGGTCAGGATTCTTACACGTTAGCAATTAACGAGAAACCCGAGAATTTTGTTTTAAATTATTTTTAAAAGTTCATCCCCGTTTTAACTCTGTTTCTTACTGACTTCATTTCCTTCTTCTTCTTCTGTTTTCGTTTTCGTCCCCCCCGCGTAAAACCTTCATGCTTCACGAAGAGAAAGCCCTTGCCCAAAACAAGTGAGAGAAAACCCTTATTGCTGCCTCCATTCTTCTTCCTCTTCAGAGAAAACCATTTCTTTCAGCTTTTTCTGTTGCTTTATTTTTTCCGCACTTATTCTTGTGACAGCCATTGGCGTTTGCGATCTTTTTGCATGTGAATTTGGACTTCCTCCTTGAAGCGAACCAAGTGGGAGTCGAGGTGCATCAAGTGCTTGCATGCATTGCTGAAGTTTCTAATTATCTTCAAAATTACGATTTATTTCCTACTTGTGTTCTTAACAGTGAGAAAAAATCATGAATTCTGTGTGAAGTTACTACTCTTTCAATTGCCAGGACACAAGATAGAGGAGCTGTGTTTTGATCTTTCAACCCAAAGATTTTTATTCGCTCCTAAACTTTTAGAAAATTTACATTCGTATTTAGGTAGGTGTTCCTCTTAACTATCTGGTAAGAAACACTTCCGAAACCACAGGACGAGGGAACTTCCTTTTAGTGCTTCTTAGCCAGTGAAGATGCGGGATTTGTGGTTCTCTTTATTGGTGCTGCAAATGCGCTGCGAATGAAACTGGATTTTGGGTTGTGGGGTGTAGGTTGGTGTTGGAAGTGGTGTTCTTGTTGGCATGGCCGTGACGGAGTAGTGAAGCCGCTGACTCTGAAGGACAGTAGCTCAGGCACCAAGAACGGCTCTCTCTCCTAAATAGCTTGAAGTCTGCTGAAAAAGGAAAGAAGAGGAAGTAGATGACAAGTTCGAGACAACAAGCAACGACGTTAAAAAGGCGTTAGAGGGCTTTTGAAATTTTGAACAAGTTGTCTGGAGTTTCACGCGAATTGATGGGATGGCATTTTATGGACCTTTGATCTTAAAGACACGGTCTGAATTTGTCGAATTTTACCCCACGCAGTACCCTAGGAATCGTAGAAGAGCTCGATCCCACCTTTTTTATTCACTTTAGTTAAATATATGTGTTTTCTTTATTTTTTGGTTATTTATACTTTACATCCCGATGTATTATTTTTAAGATATTGGACTCATAAAGTTATACATTTTTTCAATTTAGACCCGTATCCAAATTACTCGTCAATTTAGACGGATTCCATCAAAATTTTTACACATTACCTCCTTTATTTTTGGGGTATTTACACATTAATCCTCTTATCTTTGAGAGTATTTACACATTGCATCCCACGTTTTGACGGAATCTGTCTAAATTTAGGGGCAATTTGGGTACGAGGTCCAAATTGAAAAAATGTGTAAATTTAAGGGTCCAATGTCTAAAAAATAATACATCATCTTTGCCACGGGATTGAAAGTTTCATCATAGTTTAGCCCATACTGTTGAGAGAATCCTTGAGCTACTAATCTCGTCTTATTTCACTCAACCGACCCATCTGGTTAAGTCTTCACCTTATAAATTCATAGGCAATGAATGGGTTTAACATCCTTGGGCTTTGGCATTAAGTCCCAAGTCTATTTCACTTTTAGAGCAGTGAACTCTTCTTCCATGGCTTCTCTCCATTTAGCGTCTCTACACGCTTCTTTGTATGTGGTAGGTTCTTTACTAATCTCTTCAGTAAGGGCTGCGTTAGCGTACCTGTTATTAGGCTTTTCGTTGTCTGTTTGACCTTCTAAGCTGTGATTGTGGCCTGTCTTTTTCTATCACCTCTTCTGGTGTCTTATGCTTACCAGTTTGTCAAGGAGTTTTTTCTCTTTCATGTCTACTAGACAATTCTAGCTCTCTTTCTATTTCGTCGATTGGATGTATAGGTTCCTCATCTACTTGAGGTTCTATCTATATTTTATCATTTGGCTCCCCAATATGTCTTGAATCTTGTCTTCAAATTCTTTAGAGTCAGGCAGAATGGCTGCCTAAGGTGACCACCAGGAGGAAGCTTCGTCAAACACAACGTTCCTGGAAACATAACAGCGGTTAGTGGTCAGATCACAACATCTCCATCCTTTTCTTTTGTCATCATAGTCCACGAGGATGCATCGTATCGCCTTTTTATCAAACTTGCTCCGAAGGTGATCATGCACGAATACGTAGCAAGCATATCCGAACACCTTAAAGTGACTTACTGTGGGCTTGATATTCCATAACTTTTAGAATGGTGAAATGATGCCTAACTTTGCTTGGGGTAGCCGATTAATTACTTGAGTTGCAGTCCTCATGCATTCTGCCTAGAATCAGCTTGGCAAATTTTTGCCATGTAACATACTTAAACAAATCTCTGCAAGATGCTAATGCTTCCTTTCTGCTACTACATTTTGTTATGGCGTGTTTAGACTGTTAGCTGCTACGTATTTTACTTTGCTTCAGATAATCGTTGAACTCATTAGAGATGTATTCTCCCTCGTTATCTGTGCGTAAGCACTGGATCTTCCTTCCTGTCTTGCCTTCAACCGATTTTTTAAACTCTTTAAACTTGGACAAAGTCTCTGATTTTTCTTTCATAAAGTAAATCCACACGTACCTTGAAAAGTCATCAATAAAGGTTACCATGTACCTGTAGCCGCTGATCGATGCATCTTTTACTCGACCAAACACGTCCGAGTGCACCAGCTCCGATGGTATTCGTGCTCTGTATTTAGACTCCTCGTACGATAGTTGATGTGTTTTGCCGTATTAGTATCCTGCACAGACTATATCTCCCCGAACTTCAAGTTGAGGAAGTCCTTTAAAGAGAGACTTATTTATCATGACTTTCAGCTTACGATAGCTGACATGTCCTAAACGCGCATGCCACAAATCTACCGTATCATTCTTTCGAGTTTTATCTACGTATGCAAACTCTGCTGACATTACGTAGATAGCTTCTAACTTTCGCCCTTATAAGATAGGCGAACTACTAGGCTTCAAATTTTTGTAGACTTTCACATCTTGAGGGCCAAAGACAACGTAGTTACCTGAGGCTATCAGTTGTAATATTGACAATAAATTCTTTTTCATCCTAAGCACATGATAGATGTACTGCAGCTGCACCTCATGTGGATTATAGTGTGGCACGATCACTATACTACCAATGTGAGTGATTGGCAGTTTGGAGTTGTTGGCCGTCACCACAACTTTACCTCCCCTGTATTCTATTATGCCGAACAGCTTCTCTTTGTCACCAGTCATATGATTGGAATATTCCGATTCAACAATCCAATCATTTTCATAATCAATTGCTCCAGCCTTGCTTACCTTGAGAGCCATTTCTTCCAAATTCGCTAAGGCGAACGACGCATGGAAGTCCCACTCTCCTTCCCTGTCATAAGAGCTTTGTTGATCATTTGACGTCACCAGGTTACCTTCTGGAGATCGTTTCTTTAATCGACAATCTCTTGCAAAATGTCCCTTGTTGCCGCAATTAAAACATGCATTGTTCCATCGTCGAATTTTTTTGGAAAAACTCATTTCTCTATCTTGACCGCAAGCCTCTTGCGATTGAGAATTTCTCCAATGTTGACTTTTCTCCTTTTCTTATTTCTTCATGTCGGAGCCTCTATGACCTTTGTATTGACCTCTTCTGCTACTATACAATGCCTCATCCTAATTCTTTATTGAAACCCTAGCTAATTGTTTTGCTAAGGTTTCTTGATTAGCCAATAAATTCTTTAGCTCCTCCAAGGAAGGTCGGGTTGGCCAACCTTTGATATCAGTAATAAATTCACGATATTCGAGTCTCAATTCGTGGATTATAATTCTTCTTATACGTTACTCATTAATTTTTGCAAAAGAATCTAATTCAGATATTTCACAGCAAAGGGACTTTACTTTGGTAAAGTATTGATTAATTGAGAGTTTTGTTAGGCTACGTGGAGCCTGGTTTGTTATATCTGACCTGAATAGTACCCAACCCGATTCGACGAAGAGCGTTTACGGTTTAAGAAGGGATATTTTGTGATGTCAGAAAGTTTGTCCTTTTGCACCGTTTTCTGTATGACAGCTGCCTCCTTGTACTTTTAATCAACAATAGTGAAATCTCTGGAACTCTGTGGGTTTTACCTCACATTGAGGAAACCACGTAAATCTTTGTGTCCTACAATTGTTTATTTCTTGTTCTTCTTATTTTCGTTTCTCACGTTATTCCGCAAAGAGGAAATAATATTTTTTCCCAACAGTTCTCACTACATAGTTGTCATTATTTCACTTTCAAGTAACTGCAGCTGCATATCATTCTTTCTTAAGAAGCGAGTTGCCAAGTGTCTCACGCATCCTTTGGTGTGGTGGCGTGCCGAGTGTGCTCCAACATTTCTTTCTCTACGATAGTCTTGATCGCGAACATGGCTTTTCTAGCCTTAATTCGACACTTCCAGAGTGCCTCAGCATTCTCTGCAGGGGGTGGCGTGGAATCATTACCTCCAGCGATCTCCCAGAGATCTTGGCCTTGCAAATATGATTCCATGCACGTCTACCACGTAAAGTAATTCTAATTGTTTAACTTCTCGATTGCGCCGGTGTATTGAAGATCTGCCATCATGTAACACCCCTCTCTTTTGTTGATCTACTGTTTATTAAGTTTCCACACTCTATATATATATATATATATATATATATCAGTTTTTGACTCACTTATAGTGTTTATGTATCGGTTATAATAGTTATTGTTGTGCCCATGTGGCATTTTTCTTATGATTGCTTTTACTAGGGATTGCCAGGGCAGGTGCTTGAGTGTCCGGGCAAATAAGTGGACTACCAGGGCAGGTGTTGGAGTGAGCCGGGGTAATTAGTGCAGGCCCGAGGAGGGGGGACTTTCCCGGGGCCAGTAGGTTAAATGCCTGGGGGAAAGACATTCCTGGGGTCACTGAGTAGGAAACACCCGGGGTCACCGAGTAGGAAGAGCCCGGAGGGGGAACAAGTCCCGAGCTTACCGAGAGCAGCATGCTCGGGAGCTGTGACACCCAAGCACTACTCGGGAGACCTGGACCCGGGATTTTTTTTAGCATAAGTCCGGGGCTTGTTGTCATGCAGGTTGACTAAGCCCTTTATACTCGAGTTCCCTTTTTACGTTTACTTTTTCTACGTGTCTTAACCATGTGGTGGACATTAAATGCATCCTTACCATATTTTACCTAACCTCTTAGGTGAGACTTTCTCATTGGCGCATAAGTGACCATGGTTAATGTGCTGATTATGAATAAATACGTGATCTGTGAGTCGAGTAGGTGGCTGCTTGTGATTGGCCATGCCTTAATCTTCCGCTGATTTGCTCTACGACCTAGCCTAGAGTATGTAGACTGGCCAGGGGGTAAGAACCGTAAGAAAGGTAAGTTTATTTACGTGTTTTGCTCGTCAGAGAGTGAGAGAAAGGAGAGTGAACTGTATGGCTTAAGGAGAAACTGTCTTTGACTTAGAAAGAAAGAGAGGGAAAGCGACGTGAACCAACTGGTGAACAAAGAGATTGACTGAAGGATAAGAGGATGAAAAGACCAAAGAAAAGGGATGAGAGTACGAGGAAGTTGGGCAAACGTGAGGTATTTCGACCTGTACTTTTCTTTCCCTCACTTTTTGACTTTTCCTTTCCTAACATGGTGTCTTACTTTTTTAGGTGTCTTAGACCGCAGTACATCAACGAGCTGAGGTAAGGGTGTAGAGTTTGTCTTAAATAGGGGTATTGGGAATGTTTGGATTGTGCCTAAAACATGTGACTTTTGTTTTGTCATAAGATGGGAAAAGAAAAGTAACCCAATCTTATCACTGTGTTGGATCTAAACCAAAGAATATATGAGAACAGCTTATAAGAGAAAGGGCTAAAAGATATTGGGGGACTACTTGGGGCCAGGCTTGACTTTTGAACACAAAGTTTTATTTTTATATGGGCAAGCTTTGTTTTTACATGTCCAGGCTCTTTATGAACATGCTGGGGGAAGTTATGTTTTTTTGAAGGCTTTGTTGTACATGCCCGGGAAGGATTTGTATTTTTCCAAGAAAATTTTTTTCATGCTCGGAAAAGACTGGTGTTTTAATACCGAGAAGAGTTTAAGAAAAATGCCCGAGGAGATTGTTTTGTTTTACTTCTGCCTGGGAAGTTTTCAAGAAACAAAATGTCCGGGGAGACTTTATATGACCGGAAAATTTTACAATCATGCCCGGGGGAAGAGTTTTATAAAACATGCCTGGGAAAAACTTTTTATATACACGTCCGGGAAAGTCCTTATTTTTACATGCCCAAGGAAAAACTCTGTTAGCCCAAGGTTGTTCTTACAAACAATCTATTTTGGTTTTGATGATAACAAAGTTTTCATACTTATTCAAGACTATTAGATTTTACATTGAATTTTCTTTTCAAGAAAATTATATTTTTAGAGTATCAAGGTTTCCTTAGTTTAAAATCTCTCCAAGCATACTTGATCATCATTACACTTGCTAATTGATCATCTTTTATATTGTAAGTATTTTTTTTATATTTATTAAATTGAAGTAGTTGCTGAGAAAGAATAATTTTTTGTCTAAGTGTTGGAAGTGTCGACACCATAGTGTCGACACATTGAACTACTTCCCGAGTTTTTTTTTAGGTCATTCAAAATGTTTTTTTTTTTACTAAGTGTTGGAAGTGTCGACACATGGAGCCATAGTGTCGACACATTGCACTAACACCCGAGAGCATGTTTCCAGGCCAAGTTTTAATGTGTCAGCACATACCATCAATGTGTCGACACATAGTGCGAATTTGCAGAAATCCTAGAATGACGCCAACTCATCCAAAAAGTCTCCAAATGGTCTCAAATGATCTCCAACGGCACTCAAACTTTACATGAAGACCCTTGAAGCCTAGAGGACTATATATAGAATGAGATAGAGAGAGAAAAAAAGGACTTGCATCATTATTCAAAATCTACCTCCGATAGAGAGAGAAAGCAAGATCCAAAGATTACATTTGCTGATTCCTCCAAAATCAAAGCTCCCATTGTTAAATCTTCTTCTCGTGCTTATCCTTGACGATCTAGCCTCCAAAGAGAGAGAAGTTTCTTGAAGAAGAGACAACACACTTGCAATCAATCGTGCCCTAACTTCTAGAGAGAGAAAGTGCTTTGAAAAAGAGGGAAGACCGCACCTACCAAGAAAGCTTGAGCTCCTACTTGCCAAACTTTAGGTTCATTCAAGAATCTTGTCTTCTTGCACTTTATTGAGCTTTTCACTTGCTGATTTGGCTTAGAGAGCCATTCCACACGTTGTGAGCTTTTCACTTGCATATTCGCTTAGAGAGCCATTATTCATTGTACCCATCTATTGTAAAACATTTGAATGTTGGGAAAACACTTGGTCCTACTTGTGAGGGTAGAAGGAATCCCTTGGGTTTTGGGATTTGTGAAGAGTGTTGGGAAAACACTTGTCCTACTTGTGAGAGTAGAAGAAATCCTTGGGTTTTGGGATTTGTGAGAGAGTTGAAGCGTGAGCTCGAAAAACGCTTTGTAAAGGTTCCTTAGCACCCGGGAAGCTAAGGTGTATTTGCTATTTGGAAAATAGTGAAGGAAGCCCAAGGAAGTCAATAGCCTTGGGGGTGGACGTAGGCAAGTGTTGGCCGAACCACCTAAAAATACGGTGTCATCTCTCTAACTCTATCACTCTTACGTTTCAGTACATATTTATACTTGTGGAGATTTATGCTTTATGCTTTATCATTATTGCATATATTTTGCTTAGCATTATACACATTTAGATCTGCATTATTAATTTTTAAAAAGGGCTATTTTTCAGATCTGGTTTTTTATTGAAAAAGGATTAAGTTTTTGATAAACCCAATTCACCCCCCCCTCTTGGGTTGTTATTTAGACTTTCAAACTCTTTATAGACATATGCTCGGGAAGCCTTGTTTTTTTTAGGCCCGGAAAGCTTGTGTTTTTTTGATGCTCGGGGAGTTTTTAAATGATATGTCTGAGAAGATTTCTTTTGAAAAAGTCCAGAGCCCTAATAGCCTTGAATAAACGGACATTAGTGGGGTTAGAAATAAGAATAACTTAATTGTATAAGTTGTTGGACTTGCCTATTAACAGCCTGTGGTACATGTTAGGTTGCACGAATAGCATGAAATGAAAACTTAGGTCTTTTCACGGAAGCTTAGACCTGGTCACTTATGAATTAAGAAAAGTTACTATGCATTGGGGTTGTTTTATTTTATATGAATTCTATTATGAATTTTATGAAATCCATTACTCATTTTGCATTATTTAGAAAGCTTATGATACATGTTGCATCATCCTGTTATGAGTCATGTCATGGGTGTGGGAATCTAATAACGAAATGACAGAAATGGAAATGAAACCCATACCCAGAGGTGGTCCGATGACAGGGTGACGGTACCGATCACAACAGTGGGATAGTGCAAGCCATCACTGAAAGGAGTGGTTGGTATCCCTGGCGTGAAATAATATACGCTTGACAGGGTCTTGGTGTCGGGGCACGGGATAGTCCCAGAGGAGAGGAGGGATGCACAACCCAGATTCTAGGGATTAAACAGAGAGACTAAAGGACACCTCTGATGACCGAAAAGAAAAGAATGAAAGAAAGGAAAGAATGAAAGAAAAGAAATGAACGTAAGAAAGAAAGGAAAAGGACAGGGAAACAGATGCATCATCCATGCATTGCATCGAGCATACACTGTTATCTTGCTATGGTTGTCAATGCTTAGCTTTATTTATGCTGCTGCTCATAACATGTTCCCTTTCCCCCCTTACTGAATCAGTAGGACTCACCCCTTTATACGTGTAATTTTTTTGTATATACCGCTTAATTGTGGACCTTGGACATAATAGATGTTGACCTTTATGAGTGAGGAGTTTTTGGATGTCGACCAATATATTCTAGTGATGACGATTTGGACATTTGTTACTGATGCATTTGAAGTGTATGTGGAGTACGAGCCCCAATGGTATTTTAAGGAGCCTCCAATAGTTCCAATTCCCGTAGTTGAGGATTTCGAACTAATTGAGTTGGACCCGCCGTTTCTGTTTGACAATATAGGGGAAAATGAGATTATAGACCTAACTTCCGACATGAAGTCGAGGGTTGAGTAGATCAGTAGTCGTTTTGTTTTTAAGGTAGTTTTTGTATATTTGGTTGTTGTCTGTTGTTGTAGGATGGAAAGCTGTAGACAGCTTCTACGTTTGTACCTACTTTGTCTTACTATTGTATCCTCACGAAGGATTGTGTTCTTTGTAAATAGTGGAAAAATTTTGTATCGCTATTTTTGAGATTTCCTGATTATCCTGTTTCGTCCACGAGCTACCAGATTGGTTTTTTTTTTTAAATATTTTTCTAAGACTACCTATTTAATAGAGTAAGTTATTTTATTTTAAATATTCCCTTCCTTCATATACTTATCTCCTATCTCCTTTCACTAAAACATTTCCGCTAAGCTTTTTCAAAGTCAATTATTAGGCCTTTATAGGATAATTCGTGCAGTAATCCTCGCTTATGTGCATTCTATTATTATAAGAGAGCTTAGGGGGTAGGTACTAGCACAAGACGTGACACATCATGACTTAGTGTTATCCAACGTATTTCCAAGCAAGTTTAGTCTCGGAATAACGAGCTTCACAATCTTAGATTATGCACGAGCAATACAATCTTCCAAGGTAATGCCTAAAAAAATAGCCACGAACAACACTCCAACGCGATCATAAAGAGTCTCAACTTTGATACCAAAATTGTTGAAGAAACTGGATGAATAAACTTTGAAGAAGAACTTTTTATTGAAATGAAGCAAAATTTTACAAGCAAGACGAAGTAGAAAAGAACCCGCGCAAACTTTGCGAACACACTGTACTTTCTCTTAATTGCACTCTTACTGCTACACGACTCACACACCTTTTCAATTCACTTTTCTACACTTACGCTCAAGCCACTGCCTTCCTATTTATAGGAGACTAAATCGGCTATACAAAAATTTCTGTCCACTTGTTAAATCAGCTAGCTAGTAAATTCTTGACCCTTCTAATAAATTTTGCCATTATCTCCTTTTCTAAAAGAAAAGGAAACCGAATTCTACTAAATTTTTTTAGACTTACCGTCTCTTCTAAATAAGTGATAATATTAACATTGCCCGGGCCCTAGACTCTAGAGTGGGCTCTGCCTCTTCCGGCAACATATTGCCAACACATGTTTTGCTCGAATTGGTGCATTATTGAACTCGATCTCTAGGTGCAAAAAGCGTCGAACCACGTCATTCACAGGTGTCTGTGTGTAAAGATAATAATAAATTGAAACAATATACAAAAAGTAAACAATATTGTAAAGAAAATCCAAAAGTAAAAGATTAAAAAACCAATAAAAGAAAGACAAAACAGGAACAAACAGACAGACAGAAGAAAAAAAAACAGCCAATAAAATAATAAAAAGAAGGAAAAAAAATAATTGTTTACCTACAAACTATCGGGATAGTGATACATTGCACCCCAAACTACTATCTTTAAGATATTACACCCTCAAACTACCAATGTTAGACACTTTGCACCCTAAACTACCTACTTTGACATATTACACCCTCCAACTATTAATATTAAATACTTTGCACCTTCCATTTGATAATAATACCCTTGAAAAATTAATGAATTGACAATAATATCTTAAATATATACAAAATAGGTCAAGAGTATTATCGTCATTTTAGTTAAAATTTTGATAAAGGGTGCAAAGTGTTAAAAATTGATAGTTAGAGGGTGCAATGTGTCAAAATTGGTAGTTTAAGATGCAAAGTACAAAACCTATGATAGTTCGTGAGTAAAAAGTGTATTTTTCCCTGAAAGAAATAACTAGCCTAGTAGTAAATTTGTTCAAGTGGAAAAGCCATGATTACCCTCCTCTAGGCTCTAGCTAGGTAAAAGGCCACCGGATCTTTCTTCCATAATTCCATAGTTTATTTAGGCTATGTTTAATTGATCTTAAAATCGTTTTAAAAAATTTTCATAAATCACTTTTTTTATTAATTTCAATATATTTTCATCAATCTCAAAAAATTTGAATAAATTATAACAAATTTTTTACAAATTTTAATAACTTTTAACAAATTTTTTACAAATTTCAAGAGAATTTACTTTACTTCTAAAAAAATAAATATAAAAAACTGTTTTGAGACCTAAACCAAATATAATCTTAATATTTGAGATCAAATAGAATTTAGAGCCCAAGCCACAATGAGTTTTACGAGGGTTAATTCCCATATAACTTCTTCCTTTTCACAGCCTAACATCGAGTATTTCAATTATATATGGAATTGATTTTGATGGAATCAAATTTTGTTAAGTTACCATATTTCTTTTCTTCAGTTTTTTTTATCTTTTTTCTGAGAGAATAATTGCTTACCTTCCAGATTCTTCATTTTCTCCTTTATATTCCTCCTTTTTTGCAGGCTTGGGACAGCCCATCTCCCCTTCTGTTCCATCAGTTTTATCTGGAATTCTAACTATCCCATCTGCTTTTCTGTCTTGTAAGAGTTCTATCAGGTATTTTTTTTTTCCCCCTCAAATGGATAAGCTTTCCTTATTTTTTATTTTTTCGTCTAATCTTCTGCGCGGTCAACAGTAAGTGAAATGATTACTGCTTGCGTGCGCGATAGTATCTTATACAAGTTTATTTGACAAAATTCATTGGGATATCATAGACTGCTGGATATAATCTACTCCTAATATGCCCCGGGGACGGGAACATTCGCTGCCACTGTACGATAGACCCCTGTTTAATCATTTTTGGGTTTTCCATCATGGGCCCTTATAAGAGGCCGATTTTTCCTCCGCCATCAGATTTATTAGTAAACTTTGAAGTTCTTATACAAAAATAAGTTTCGTATCCCACTATGGTTATCCAAAATGTAGAAGGTAATTCACTTCTTATTGTATGCAAATATACATCGAATTGAGTATAAAGTTCAATGGTATAAAAGAAGAGAAAAAATCAATTACAGAAATTTGAGGTAACTACATACACTCTAGGATGAACTGGCAGATGTCATAATGTTCAAATACCTACACGTTCTTTTATTTATTTATTTTTTTAAAAAATACAACAATAATAAAAATAAAAAGTTCACTAGTTCTGTACACATTTCACCCTGTCCTGCACTCCTGCATATTCTTTTGACTGCCCTTGCACAGAATTTGGAGCCTTGGATGGTTAAAACAGAGTGCTCTGAAGCGCCCTGAAAAAAATCATTCATATGAGCCATGTTGGCCGCCCTGCCCTCCCTTCTCCCTGGCTAAAGTAAAACCTGCAGCATGTGATTTCCCAGATAACGCAAATCCTGTAAAACAAATACCAAAAGCAAAATGAACCTATCTACTATTTCTAGTTGGTATTTCGAACTAGAATGTTGTTTATCATTGGTGATGAATTTTATCCCACGAAAACTATGAAGCAGGAACTATTTAAAAAGCACAAACGAGACCCAAAGAACAGAGCAATATTGACCTCAAGGGTAGCACGATCCTCCGTCCCTTTCCCTGGAAGCCAAAACCAATTTTGCAAAAAACCAGAAAAAGAAAAAAGGAAAATGAAGTTAAGATCTACTACCATAAATAAGTAGCATCAAGAGTGATTTTCACCGAATGGCGTACCCTCTTATCTGAAATTCTGATAATTTTCAAGAACGTTTCTTCTTCTTAGGGTGCCAATTGAATCCAAGTCTCCATCTTCATGATCACGACGTCTCTTAGTGAGGCGAACACCATCCATTAAACTCGCTAAATTTTCAATATCTTCATCGAGTACATCCAAATGGACGTCAACATCCTCACGGAGAACTTCTGGATGATCTTTCACATTCTGTTCATGCTTGTGTACCAAATGAACTCCGCAACTTTTGAGGAACAATGAGTTGGAATTACTGTTAAACTTAACTCGCAGACTGTCCTCCTTTAGCTTAAAAGACTCTACGACGAAGTACTCCAGCCATACATGATCTGAGCTCATCAACTCAGGCGATATTCCAATGTAATACCTTGGGCCAACATTCCCCGTGATCTCAGCTTCAATATCAGGAAGTCGAGGACCAACATCTTGAGTGGGTGCTTTTGGGGAGGCAGGAGGAAGAATGGGTCGAACAACAGCACATAAAGCAATTCCTATGATCTCATCCAAATCCAGGAGACCACGATGTCTATTTCACATGAATTACCAATTGAAGTCTCCTTATGATGGCTGAACCAGTCCGGAATCTTATCTCCAGGGAATATAATGCCACAAGGAATAAGGTCTTCCTTACGTACCTGTTAAACGAATATCATACACTTTCAGGAATAAAGATACAAACCCACGTACGAAAGGGAGAAATTAGAGAGACCAGAGAGACATACCTCATGCAGTAAAGGATTTGCCACGGGATTTCCTATATCCACCATCATTGTATGGCAATCGCACAAGTCAATCCATTTTAGCTCCGTAACTCAGATATATTGAATCCAAACCTTTTTGATACGTTGGAAAACTTTCCAAAGACATGCATCCAGTAGCATATACATTATTATATTTGGGGAAGTCCTATAATTTCTTCGAAGTTGCTTGCAATACTCTACTCGACGACCTCAATTCAACAAATTTTGTATATTTCAGGGAAGCTAATAATATCACTCCCAGATAGATCCAAGTGTTCCAAAGTGGATGAGCAATTATCTAATATAAGGGAAAAAAAATCTTCGATAGGGGACAGTTCTGAGTTCAAATACTCCAATGCTGGAAACATTATTGAGCAACCATCATTACGGCCAATACTTGAATTTGTTGGAGGAGGCAATGAGAGTACTTCTCCACCTAAAGAAATTTCAGATTCGTTTGTGGACACAATGGAGGGCGTGGATTTCCTTTACCCTTCATCCCCTTTGGAAGTTTAACAAGTTGTGGACAATCTTCGAGAGTAATCCCCTCTAGATGTTGCAAGTAAAGAACGCTATGGAATATGCACAAGGTCTTTGCAGTTCACCAGGCTTATATCGATTAGCTGAGTGAGATTCTCAATGGATGAAGGCACTTCGCTATCCCAGTATCTTCTAAGTATAAGTGATCTAAACATTCCATTTTACACTCAATTTCAGGAAAGTGCTGAAGGCTTGAGCAACCTCGAAGGTCAAGCCATTGCCAGAAGCTTCAACTTGAGGCTTCTGGGAAATCTATTCAGGCTAGAGCATCCAAAAGATCTAATTCAACAAGCTTATCAAGGAATCCAACAGAATTATGAACCTCAAATAAATTTGTACAATTACGAAGAATCAATTCTTTTAAATTTACAGCCCCTGAGAGATCTGGAATTGTTGTTAGGAACTTACAAGAAGAGAAATCCATAATTGCTAAGTTTTCAAAATTCTGCGAACAAAAAAAGAAGGAAACATATTAGTTTGAAGGAACATTTACATCATAGTTTAAAGAAAGAAATCATTGAGATAACAATTGTACCTTGGGAACCTCCCCCAATTCTTTGATGAGGCTATTGACCATTTCCAAAACAACGAGCTTCTTTCCATGAAAATTAGATGGCAAAGATTGTAAAGGGCATCTACCCCAATCCAACAGTCTTAACTCATTAGAGAGATAATCAGGCCCTTTAGAAAACCATGCATTCCGATTTATAAACAATCGGAGCCTTTTCATCTTCTTGAAGGCTTTGGAGCTCAGACTTATCAAGCCTCGTTCTGGTAGCTCTACCAATATGCCTTCAATTTTGCTTGTGCCCTACAAGAAATGCATGATGAGTGTAGTAGCAAAATCAAAGCACAAATTTTGCCATATTTGACTACTTTCTAGAATTGTAATTTTCTTTTATAACCTTGTAGAATCAACACTAACTTATATTCTATCCTTCCAGCTTTAAACGTTGCCTTTCTTCTTTTTGAGGTTTTCAACATGGATGATTATTTGTATTAGTGGAATGTTCAAAGTAAGTCATAGCATCCTAAATGCTCAAAATTTTGTACTTTATTTTTCTAAATTGTGCTTTCCATTTACCTATCCTATCTTAGAATATGGTAAAGGGTTGTTGCGTAGGATGATTTCATTTTTTTTTTTAAAAGTTATTTTATAAATGCATGCGAAGTATCAGCTTCCTAGCAATTACAACTTAAATACTGATTTTGAAATGATGATAAACCGTGTATGTGTCTGCGCTTATACATCTACATGGATATATGTGTTTGTGTTATGTGCAAGGTTCTTCACTTAACCATTTCTTTTGCCACAAAAAACACAAAAACAAAGTGAAGCTAATTTTGTCCTAATAGGTTCACTTGTGAAAAAGAAAAGTCACATTAAAAGCATTCTTTGAAGTGTCCTTACCATATTTTCTTCGAGTACATAACGAACATCTTCATGAAACCACAACCTACTCCGTTTGCTAGGATCTTAGGTGATTCTTGTCGAACAATTTCTCTACCCATATCTTGGAGCAAGTCATGCATAGCCAATTTGTTACCACTTTCAAAGTTATGAGACACTTATCCACAAGCCTTTTGATGCCGCTATATGGGAGAAACCACAACCTTCTAATATTGGAGTGACATATTCTAAGCCTTCCTTTAAAGAAGCATGCAATGTCAAGAAAAATATTCTTCTCATTTTCCTCCAATCCATTATAACTTATTCTAAGCTTTTCTTGAATATTTCTATTTGGGAATTCTTTTACAGTTATTCAATGCATCTTGCCAATAACGTATATCTCTACCATGTAGATCTGAACCCAAGCACTGTTAAAGCTAGTGGAAGGCCCCCAGCGTAATCTAAAACATGTTTGTGAGTTCCTCATAATCATCAATCGGTTTATCTCTTTTAAAGCATTCCAACTAAAGAGCTCACGAGCTTCCTTGTCATCCAATTCTTCACCTTATATATTGAATCAACTTCATGATTAAACAATAAATTTGATCTCTTGTAGTTATAATGATTCTACTTCCTAACCCAAACCAACTATGATCTCCAGCTAATTTTTCTAATTGGGCCAATTGATCCACATCATCAAGAATTAGAAGAACTTTTTAGAACATAGCCTATGTTTTATAAGATTGATTCCTCTATCTTCATTGCCAATATTCAGACTTCTAGAGTCTTTGAAGATCTCATGAAGAAGAGTCTCTTGCAATTTGAAGTTTCTCTAACATTTGCGAGGAAACACTAGATTCAAATTGAAGGCAATCAAGTTATAGAGTGCTTTGGCAATAGTTGTCTTGCCAATTCCGCCTTCTCCAAAAATCCCACCATGCGTACATCATTTATCCCAACATTTAAAAGCAAATTGATCTCTTGTACACGAGACTCTATTCCAGTTGGGTACTTGGCAACATTTAAATATGTAGGATTTACTATTCTCAAGACCTGATTTTGATTCAATAAAAGATATAAACAAACATTTTGTCAGTTGAACTTTTCTCATGAATTTTGGTTCAATCATACTAATACAAAAGAAAAGAAAACATATAGTCAGTGAGGCCTTTCACATGAGCAGACATATGAACATAACTTAGTTTTTTCGTGGCAAATGAAAATTGTGGACTCTGAGATAAGCAATAGTCCTCAACTTCCTAAATCCCAATCCTCATGAGGTGAGTTGAAAACTAGTCTTTTCCCTCTTAGATTTTAGAGGATACAACTTTCTTAGTTTATTTCCAAATTCGGTTTTCTTAATAATAAAACATTAATTCCTGCATTTGATCTTTTAATTTAGAAAGATAGGTTATTTTTTGATCTTAGGTGGGACGTTGTTCATCAAAAGGCCTTCGCCAGCTAAAGTTCTTTACTTTTTTACTTTTAATTCTTTGTTCATTGGAGATTACTTCTTCCCTTTTTAGTTTTGGGTAATGGATTAATTCTTCCCTTCTCTAAAAAGCTATGCGTCGGCCCTATTAAACTGTCTAAAAGTCTAAGATTGTAAGGATATGTTTATATATCAAGCTCTGCAAGGATATTTTATAATCTGACCGAACAGAAAAAGCTACTTAAAAGTTGTAAAATGAAAACTCAAGATCGTCAGAAATACCCGTTCCCAAGATGGAATCCAGACAAATTGGCGACTTGTTTGAGACCTCCTTCCACGTCTGCAGTTTTGTGTCATCCTTGAACCTGTCTTCAAGTTTAGCTAAAGCTTCCCCAACATTCTCTCTCTGGTGTCGTACTTCTGATGGATCTACATTGTAAAACACGGGAGAACTAGTTGCTGCTTTGTTTCCTTACAGTCAAGAATCTTCATCAACTCGTCCAAACACCAAGTGGATGATGCATAGTTTTTGGAGAGCACAACGATTGATATCCTCGACTCTTCAATGGCCTTGAGAAGCGCCGGTGCAATTTCCTCCCCTCTCCTAAGCTCGTCATCTATGTAAGTGTTGATTCCCTTACGACACAAAGCATCGTAAAGGGGGGCAGTAAAATTGCTGCGAGTATCCTCACCTCTAAAGCTCAAGAATACATCATAAGTCCACACACGGGTGGAAGATTAGGAGGAGGCCCCTTGGGAAGCCATGATTATTGCTTTTGGTAGAGCAAAACCACAGCGACGACTTCAAAAGACAGCAAAAAGCAGAAGCTGGTCGCACTAGTTGGACGAAAGAACATCTCTGACACCAATAATAAAGGGGAAGAAAAAGACGATGAGGAACTTCTCGGAACTTCCTCCCGTGAAAAGTAATTGGGATACAGATTACACTAAGCAACTTGAGTGTCAGCGAGACTCCGTGCAATTCATGTCCTGCTGACACGCGGCAACGGGAGTTGAAGGTTATTGCATAGTTGCGGGTTCGGTTACTATGTTGATGCTTAAGATGCTGATGGACGGTCACGATTAAATTTTGAAGATCCAACAGCTACTAACACGCCACGTCAATTCATGAACTTGACCCGTTTAATGGTGCTGACCCGCGAACTAACCCAAAAAAAAAAACCAAAATCAATTTCAAGAGCTTCTTCGCAATCTCCCAGCCGCCCAGCGTCGCCCACGGCCGAGAACATCACTTGGTCCAAAAACATCTCGTTATTGAATGAAATGCTCCGACAACTCAATCTCCCAGTCGCCCAGCGGTCGCGGCCGAGTTTTCTTGGTCCCAGTCTATTGAATGAAATGCTCCTCTCTATGTATTTGATAAATGGTCAATTTCCAAGGCCACAGAGTCTTGTCAGCGTTTTCAATAAGCTTGACGAGCCTTTCCTCATCTCTTGGTTGGTGCTTTTTCTTGCTCTCCTAATTGAAACTCCAAAATCAATGTCATTTAATTTGGTCCAAAATCAATGTCATTTAATCACTGCGAACCCCATTTTATAAGTTGGCAACTTATTTCATGAGCAATTTAGGAGTTAATGGTTTCTGAGGGACGTATCTCTGCAAAAAAAAAAAAATCAGAGGAATGTAAGTGTGAGTTGATGGTTTTTGAGGGGCCGTATTTGTTAAAAAATTTTCTTGCAAATATTTGAGGGGAAAAAAAGGGTAGAAGATAATTAAGCATGCTTGAAGCTCGTGAGTTTCACTTTTCCTGAGCACCATTGAAACTTTGGACTAATCAACAAAAGGGTGAGCTTGAAGCAAATGGTTTCACTTACTATTTCCCCCACCTAAAGCAATTCCTTTTTATTCTTGACGAGTTGTAGATGTTGGATAATGTTTTAGTCTTTGATAACTCTAATTGGTTTGTAACTCCAATTGGTTCGTAATTTTAGATTGTACGAGTGCCCGGAATTTTGAGAGAAGCATGAAATTTTTAGAGTTGCTGTCATACTAACGAGTTGCTGTCCATGTTGCAGAGTTGCTGTTATTGTTGGAGAAGCATGACCCTTTTTTGGAGTTGCTGTCATTTTTTTGGGTTTGCTGTTATATGGGGGAGTTGCTGTCAAGTAGCTGGAATTTTGGAGTTGCAGAAATATGGAGATGCCTTTTCTAGTTGCTGTAAATTTAGAGTTTTTATGTGAATTCTAGTTGCTGTAAATTTGGAATATATGTGAATTCTAATTGCTGTACATTTGGAGTTTTTATGTTAGAGTTGCAGAAAGTTGTGTTGCAAATATTTGTGAATTCTAATTTCTTGAGTTGCAGAAGATTGAGTTTCAGATATTTGTGACATTCTAGTTGCTTTGAGTTGCAGTATGTAACTTTGATCCACAAGAAATGAAATGCCTGGTTAGAACGCTTTAGCAAAGCCACCCATGAACGCTTGTAGTAGCTTATAGATGGCAGTCAATAAGACACCTGTTTTGGTGTTATTTGTATCAGCTGTTAAAGGCCTTTTCGAACCAACAGCACCCTTTATTGCAGGGACCTGCAGCTTCATTTAATAAAAAAAAGATACTAAAGTGAGAAGGGTTCAATGTTTCCGGTTAGTCTTGAATCCAAAAGGCCAAACCAAATACGTAACTGAAACCTTTGTTTGGAATAATATTATATCATATATAACTTTTAACTAATATATCAGACTTTTCTGGTTGATCGAAACAGGATATCATTGTCCTTCCATGGCTGATATAGTACATGTGGGGTCTGCAATTTATATAGTGATAGAAAGTTGCCGGAGTTCCTGATACTGGTACACTATTCAGAACTACCGAGAACAGCAGACAGGCTATGCTAAAATGAAGTGAGTTCAAACAACTTACAGTTACTATTGTGAGAATAGAATTAAGAAAGCAAGAAAACATCTATTGCCAACAATGCAATTGAGGAATTCTTCAGAATTTTAACCAAAAACATACAAACAACTTCAAAGGGCTATCTTATAGTAGTATGTGCTTCAGCTAGAATTGACTGCCATCTTATAGTAGTGTGCAACTATAAGCTACTACAAAGAATAGATGCAGTAAGAGAAGACTAAACTGAGCCAAAGTATGCAACTTCAAAGGGCCACAGTATCTACTCACTTCCTAAAGAAAGCTCAAAGTAAAAAGATGACAACAACAAATTCTAGTACATGCAAAAGGGTTGTGATTCTAGGCTTAGAAAATCTAACATCGAAGTGCAACCATAAGCTAAACAAAAGTCATGTGTCAATGAAAAGTACATCATGCAGAAAAGTCTGCATGCAGAGGAAAATGAAATCGATTAGTAATATGTTTTCGAGCAAAATTTAACACTCTACACTTATGGTTCAGCCAAATTGATAATTGCAAATGAATTTGCATTAAAGGCATTCAGGAGACCACAAGCATGTGAAATCAATATGCTTAGGATGTCAAAACAAATTGTTGAGCTTATCTTTCCCACAACTCTTTGAAGAGTTGGCTTTAATTTTTTACGGTGGAGATATACCCATTTTTATCATCTCATTTAAACATTTTGCATTAGGTGACTAAGATTTCCCCAAAATCATACCAGTACGATCCATCTTCATTCCCTGCGCAACTATCCAGATAAATCACTTAATAACATATCCGGGAGGAAGCAACCGAGTTTGTGAACTAATATAGCAAAATTGGTTTCGCAGGTCCTGTGGCTATGTTTACTAGCCAATGACCAAGTCAGGCATGGATTTTTTTATTAGTTCCGCTCATAACAAAACAAAGACAGCTTTCCTTTTATGGAGGAAAGGCATTAAAGAAAAACGAAAAATGTGGAACGTATTTGCACAATCTGGAAATGAAAATGCACTTACTATGTTGCAGTGAAATGGTCAGTGCTTACCGTAAGAGGTTCTCCCACATAAAAGTGCCAGGTTTCTGCACATGGTATACGGTGTAGGCGTCACACATTCCCAGACGGCAACAAGAAGTAAATGCACGAACTCACAGAGGGTTCGACCTTCTCTGAATAACCAATCGTAAAACACACAACATTAAAACTCTCTTAGAAAAGCGAAGAGGATTCGACCAGAAACAGAGACAAAATTAATCTAATCCAGTTTCTAATCACAGTTACGGATTCTTTAAAGGGAATTTCATTATAGGCAATCGATTGTACTCGAATCCTCTGTATTTTCCTGATAAGTGGAGCTCATAAGTTTTACGAAAACATTTTAGTAAAGGGGTCGAATTTTATATGAAATCTACGGGCTTCAAGATAAACCAAACGAACCTAAACAAAATCACCACAACCCTTGTTTTTTTTTTAAGATCAAAGAAGTACTTTCATAGAGATAGAGAGAGGGAACCTTCTTTGGATCCAAAACAAAATCACCGACGAACTGGGCTGGGACCGACGGAGATGGGTGGCGCGACGGAGCTGGTGGCGCTTCGGTGCTGGACCTGTGCGACGAAAATTTCAGATTCAGCGAAGAAGAAGTTGGGTTTGAATATTTTTCTGGGTCTGGTAATCTGGGTTAGGAGAAAAACGAGTCGGGCACAGGTTAGAATTCATTAATTGACGTGGCCTTATTTTCAGCCATTAGATCTTGAAAATTTAATCCCAACCATCCATCAGAACCCATCAGCATATTAAACCTCAGCACAATAACCGAACCCGAATTGGTGCATTATTGAACTCGATCTCTGGATGGAAAAAGCGTTGAACCACGTCATTCACAGGTGTGAAAGGATCCCAAGTGAAGACCATGGACTACACGGCCACGGCGAGGAGGATAAGTTGCGAGACGTGGCCCCAGTGACACCCATGGGGGCTCCTGACATGCCCACAGCGAGCGTGGCAGAAGCACATGACACGCCCATAGCGCGCGCTGCCGAAGCACCACAGCCATGCCATGGCATCAGCGCGCGCGCGCAAGCGAGGAGCACCAGTACCCTTGACAGACCATGACAGCCCAGCAATGCCCATGCTTGGCAGACCGGCCAGCCAGCTGCAGACATGCCATGGCAAGCCCATGGCCAGCACCAAGACTTGCCTTGACATAGTGCCACAGCAAGACTTTGGCCACCACCAAACCAACCAGTAGAAGATGATCAAGAGTGGCTACCCACAGCAGCCACCTCCGGCGGCGGAGCACCACCACCCTTAGCGGTGACCGAGCGGGATGTAACGAGCATGGCCGGGGGAGTCGAAGGAGCATCACCACCTATGGAGGAGAATGGTGGCGGCGCCACCGTGTAGGGCGGCGGACGGCGGCGAGATCAATGCATTATGGAGATATCTTCAGAGATTATTTCCTTGTGGTGAGTGATTGAATAAATCATATCTTCTAGATTTAAGAGATTTTCCTAAACTCTAGAAGATTAGTTTCCTTTTCAGTTAAGTTGTTTTAGGCATGTATCGTCAAATCTCCTTGATTCTAGGAATTGTTTCCTTAGAATCTTGAAGATTTGATTTAGATTTGATTTGATTGGGTTGGTAGGATTTTGTAAGCTCCTGAGGATGCCTATATAAACAACCCTCAGGAGCATTAGTATTCATCCATTCAGAGAGTTGAGTTGTAAGCTTAGAGAGCTTGAAGTGTTGGCCAGGCATAGGCACGTTTATGCCAATAGACTTGGGGGCTAATAACCTCTTAAGTTTGGGCGTGCTTGGGCTAATAACCCTAGTACGAGTGTTCTTGTGTTCTTGTGGTTCGAAGGACTAATAATCCTAGACCACGTTCTTCGTAATAACAGTGAGGAATTATCCATTTCTTGTGTGTTAGATCCTATTTACCACGCTCGTGTGTTATTGGAAACGGTTCGGGAGGATCGATTGTGGTGTTGGAGCGGATCGTGCGGAGGAGTTGGTGATTGTTTTGGAGTCCTTGACCGGGGACTCTAACAAATTGGTGCTTTCATTGAGAGGAGTTGCTTGAAGATCTCTACGCTTCGCTAATCACGAGCAAAAGATTCTCTCTCGTTGTTTAAGCGAGGTTAGACCGACTTTGAGAAAGTTTTGTTACAAAGTTGTTAGTGCTGGAATTATTATTGGAGTTTGAAGAAAACCCAAGGCTTGTGTCGGAAGGATGCAGTTCGATTATTCATTTTGGAGAGATCCCAAGGTTGGACTTGTTGTTGAGCCATATTCCAATGGAGACCGGGTCAAGTACTTTTCCATCCAACCGGAGATCCGCTTTGAAGCTTTGGAGTCATCCACTCTTTGGATGAAGGAGAAGATGCGGAGAATAGTACCAACATGACTCACATGCAAGGAGCCATCGCTTCCGTCACTAATGCTACGGAGGAGAACATGAAGGCGGTGGAAGGCATGAGACAAGACTTGCAAGCAATATTGGCAAGACTTGGAGGAGGACCGAATGGGGACAACCGCTTACAACCCCCAAGGGTGGAAGAGGAGCAACTCGTTGATGGGAGGGAAACTCACATTTCTGAGTCCACAAGGGGAGAGCCTAGACCAAGGCAACCTCTTAGATTGGGCGGACGTGTGGAGAATGAGCACGAGGTAGTGGAGAGGTGGCTGGAGAGGAGGAGTCTGACCGTGATGTTACTGACTATGCAAGGATGGAGGAAAGACTCGGTGGGAGTCGGTATTGGGAGGAAATGCCCTATGGCCGGGCCCATGAAAATGCAAGAAGACATGAGAGGCCGAGAAGAGACAACCACTATGATGAAGATGAAGGAAATCGGTTTAACCACCGAGGACCTAGAAGGCCACACTACCGTAGAGGAGATTATGAAGACGATGATGGAAATCGGTTTAACAACCGAGGACCAAGAAGACCAAAAATTGACTTCCCAAAGTTCAATGGTGGTGACCCTCATGAGTGGCTCGATAAGGCGGACCACTACTTTCACGTCTATGAAGTACCGAGGACGGAGAGAGTAGCCACAGCATGTTTCTTCCTGGATGGGAAGGCAAGCAAATGGTGGAGATGGATTCAGGCCCAATATGAGAAAGAAGGAAGAAGGCTCGGGTGGACGGCATTCGAGAAGGAGCTACTTATGCAATTTGGGCCTTCGCCCATTATCAACCATCATGGCCAACTAGCTAAGCTCAAGCAAGAAGGCAAGGTGCATGCATACGTGGAGGAATTTTGACAACTCCAAACCTTGGTGAGGGGTTGGTCCGAGGAGGCACTCATTGGCACTTTTGTGGATGGTTAAAGCCATGGATTGCCAAGGAGCTCAAGTTGAAGCAGCCCACTAGGCTGCAAGAAGCAATGAGGATGGCTGAAATCCTTGAAGAAAGTCATCACTTCGAGAAAAGACATGTCAAGGACCAAGTGGCTAACAAGGTTTCTAAACCCTTGTATTCCACGGGGTCTTGGAAAGGAAAGGAGGTGACTACGGGAGATTCGAGAAGCAAAGCGAAGGAAGTAAAGAAGCTTAGTCGTGAGGAGCTTGATGAGTACATAAAGAAGGGCTTATGCTTCAAATGTGGTGAAAAGTGGAGCCGCGATCACCAATGCAAGAAAGCCAAGGTCATGTGTATGATCGGGATAGAGGAGGAGCATGTGGGGAGACAAGTGAGGAAGAGCACGGGCATGGGGAGTCCTCTAGCGATGAGGAAAGTGAGGAAGCCGAGTTGAGCCTCAATGCCATGTCCGGCGTGCAAAAGCCCTCAACCATGCGACTTATGGCTTGGGTTGGTAAGCATGAAGTGACATTGTTGGTGGATAGTGGGTCTACCCACAACTTCATCAATTCCTGCATCCTTTCTAAAGTGGGATTGCATGGGGAAGAAGTAGAGCCATTCGATGTGAAGGTGGCAAACGGGGAAAAGCTAAGATGCGAGATGGTAGTGCGAACTGTGAAGATGAATGTCCAAGGCGTCCGTATAGCGGCTGATCTTCATGTACTCTCATTGGTGGGGCTAGATGTTGTCTTGGGCAATGCATGGCTAAGAGGCATTGGCAAAGTCGTCACCGACTATGAGAAGATGACTATGGAGTTCAAGCTAGGAGGGAAGAAGAGGACGTGGACAGCTCTAGCATCAAAAGAGCCAAGGCCTTGCGAGGCCAATATGTTTGAGAAACTATGCAAGGGTGGGGCTCATTGCTTCGCCATAGTGATGGGCCAAAACCGAGGAGATGAAGGGCAAGAAGAGAAGCATAGTGATGGAAATGAGGAGCTGCCCCAAGGTGTGAAGATGGTGTTAGAAGACACAAAGGAGGAGGACCTAGTATTGGAGGAATGTACCCTACGGTGCATTTGCAAGAAGTGGAGTGGCTGGAAAAGCCATCCGTTGTGTGAAGGAAAGGTTTGCAACTAAGGTGAAGGCCCATACTGGTGAAGCTTGAAAATGGGCTATGGAAAGGCCAAGAAGCCCTTGTTCAAATTGGTGGTGCTTCGAGTGGCCGAAGAGGGGACTTTTGAGGACTTGAAGAGACCGACTACCCGTTGGCCTTGCCTGACTGAAGAACGGTGAAGATAGATTTCCCAATTGGAGAAGGGATTTGATGGTTGAGGGAGGCTCATGTGGTTATATCTCCAAGGCCTTAGGGCCAATGAAGAAAGCATTGGAGTACTTATGCAAGAAGATGTTGGCGGTCGTGCATGGGTGAAGGTATGGAGACCTTACCTCTTGGGAAGAAAGCAATGAAGTGACCGAGATCAACAAGCATTGAGACACTTGCTAGAACAAAAGATCGTGACGCCAGAGCAACAGAAGTTTCTTGTGAAGCTTCTGGGATTCGAGTATGACATCATATATCAGCCCGGCAAGGAGAATAAGGTGGCTGATGCGTTGTCAAGGAAGGAGGGAAGTCCAATGATGTGGACTTTGTATGAAGATGAGGCCGAACTTATGGCCTTGAGTGGAGCTGAATGGAGGATATGGGACAAGCTTAGAGAGGCCGTGGAATTGGATGCAAGGTCTCAAGAGATCATAGAGAAGCTTGAGAGCCCATGTGATGGGGTGACCGGATTCAAAAGGCGTGATGGGCTTATCTACTACAAGTCCTACGTCTATGTGCCCGACGTGCCAAACTTGAGGAAGGAGATTCTCACTCACTTCCACCATAGCAAAGAAGGTGGTCATTCGGGATGGCTTAGGACCTATATGAGGATCAAGCATTTCTTTTATTGGGAGGGCCTAAAGAGAAGTGTGAAGAAGTGGGTGGCGGAATGTGACGTGTGTCAAAAGGCCAAACATGATACGAGGGCCCCTACGGGTCTCTTGCAGCCCTTGCCCATACCGGAAGCTATATGGGAAGACTTGTCCATGGATTTTGTGGAGGGCTTGCCCGCAAGTCAAGGGTACGAAGTGATCTTGGTGGTCGTGGATCGCTTAAGTAAGTATGCTCACTTCATACCCCTTAAGCATCCATTTACAATGAAGAGTGTGGCTAAGGCCTTTGTGGACAACGTGGTGAAGCTCCATGGTTTCCCTAGAACCATTGTTACGGACCGGGATCGGGTGTTCATGAGTTCCTTTTGGAAGGAAGTGTTTACACTGCAAGGGAGCAAAATGAAGACAAGTTCTTCATACCACCCGCAGACCGATGGCCAAACAGAGGTGGTCAACCGTACCTTGGAACAATACTTGAGATGCTATTGCCATGATGAGCAAGCAAGGTGGATGGACTACATGTCATGGGCGGAATATTGGTATAATACAACATACCACTCTTCCATCACACTTAGCCCATTTGAAGTTGTGTATGGGAGGAAGCCTCCTACCATGGTGGCTTATGAGAGGGGTACGGCTAAGAATGCGGAAGTGGAGGAAGCTTTGATAACTAGAGACGAGATACTAGCCAAGGCAAAGAAGGAGCTTAAGAAGGCCCAATCGAGCATGAAGAAATATTATGATAAAGGGAGAAGACTAGAAGAGTTTGAGCCCGGGGACTTTGTGTACTTGAAGCTTCAACCATATGGTCAAAAGACGATGAAGAGAAAGGCAAGCTACAAACTAGAGAAAAGGTACTATGGGCCATTCAAAGTGGCTGCCAGTGTTGGAGTAGTTGCATACCGGTTGGAATTACCACCAACCTCAAGACTTCACCCAGTGTTTCATGTGTCTCTCCTCAAGAGACGAGTTGGGGATCCTAGCTTGATTGTAGAGGAATTGCCTTCCTTCGATGAGGAAGGTAGAATGCTACTGCAACCCGCAAGGATTCTTGAATACAAGATGGTGCCACGAGGGAGAAGTAGAAGAAAGATCTGGAGAGTATTGGTGCAGTGGGGAGGGCTACCTAGAGAGGAAGCAAATTGGGAGGATTATGATGACATAGCCTTAAGGTTCCCACATTTTACCCTTGAGGACAAGGGTACACTTAATGGAAGGGGGAATGAAAGGATCCCAAGTGAAGACCATGGCCTACACGGCCACGACGAGGAGGATAAGTTGCGAGACGCGGCCCCAGTGACACCCATGGGGGCTCCTGACATGCCCACAGCGCGCGCGACCGAAGCACATGACACGCCCATAGCGCGCGCGGCCGAAGCACCACAGCCATGCCATGGCATCAGCGCGCGCGCGCGCAAGCGAGGAGCACCAGCACCCTTGACAGACCATGACAGCCCAGCAATGCCCATGCTTGGCAGACCGGCCAGCCAGCTGCAGACATGCCATGGCAAGCCCATGGCCAGCACCAAGACGGCCTTGACATAGTGCCACAGCAAGACTTTGGCCACCAGCCAAACCAACCAGTAGAAGATGATCAAGAGTGGCTACCCACAGCAGCCACCTCCGGCGGCGGAGCACCACCACCCTTAGCGGTGACCGAGCGGGATGTAACGAGCATGGCCGGGGGAGTCGAAGGAGCATCACCACCTATGGAGGAGTATGGCGGCGGCGCCACCGTGTAGGGCGGCGGACGGCGGCGAGATCAAGTGCATTATGGAGATATCTTCAGAGATTATTTCCTTGTGGTGAGTGATTGAATAAATCATATCTTCTAGATTTAAGAGATTTCTCCTAAACTCTAGAAGATTAGTTTCCTTTTCGGTTAAGTTGTTTTAGGAATGTATCGTCAAATCTCCTTGATTCTAGGAATTGTTTCCTTAGAATCTTGAAGATTTGATTTAGATTTGATTTGATTGGGTTGGTAGGATTTTGTAAGCTCCTGAGGATGCCTATATAAGCAACCCTCAGGAGCATTAGTAATCATCCATTCAGAGAGTTGAGTTGTAAGCTTAGAGAGCTTGAGAGAGTTGGCCAGGCATAGGCACGTTTATGCCAATAGACTTGGGGGCTAATAACCTCTTAAGTTGGGCGTTCTTGGGCTAATAACCCTAGTACGAGTGTTCTTGTGTTCTTGTGGCTCGAAGGACTAATAATCCTAAGACCACGTTCTTCGTAATAACAGTGAGGAATTATCCATTTCTTGTGTGTTAGATCCTATTTACCACGCTCGTGTGTTACTGGAAACGGTTCGGAGGACGATTGTGTGTGTGAGCGGATCGCGCGGAGAGTTGTTGTTTTGGAGTCCTTGACCGGGGACCCTAACAAGGTGTCTGGTGTATTAGTGAGGGTGTTTATTTACCGAAATTTTAAGAAATATTTTCAAAATTTTATGAATATTTTGAATGTTAAAATTTATTGGAGTTTATAAAAAGTGTGAAGTGTATGTGTAAGAGTGTGAAGTTTATTGGAGTTTGTAAAATGTGTTTAGAGTGGTAGAAATTTTGAACCCTAAAAAATTAAACAAACAAACGCTCCACTAATAAATTGAAACAATATACAAAAAGTAAACAATATTGTAAAGAAAATCTAAAAGTAAAGATTAAAAAACCAATAAAAGAAAGACAAAACAGGAACAAACAAACAGACATAAAAGAAAAAAAAAAGCCAATAAAATAATAAAAAGAAATAACTAGCCTACACTGCAAAAAAAAAAAACGTTGCTATAGGTCAAAAGACCTATAATAACGTTTTTTTAGCAGCAGTCGCGACCGCTACTATATGTTCGTCGAGATAGGTTTTAGCGGCAATTTTCGAAACCGCTGGTGAAAATCTTGATTTATAGCGACGGTCACTTAGCAGTAATCATGATCGCCTCTAAAGACTCGAAACATATTTTTGAATTTTTTAGCAGCGTTTTCTAAAACCCTGTTACAGGTCTTTAGCAGCATTTTAGAAAATGCTGCTATAGACCTATCGGTTTTTTTTTTTTAAAGAAAAATTGTAGTAACAACTATATTTATAAAAGGGAAATTTACAAATACCACACTAAGTTTTAACGTCTTTTTAAAAACTCACTGGATTTTAAAAATTTTCAAAACGCTCACTAGGTTTATCATTTTGGTATAAAAACTCACTGAACCCAACGCCATTAGACTGTTTAATGGAAAATTCATCCCGTCTAATCATACTATGACACGTGTCATTAAATAAATAAAAATATATTTTTTTAAAAAACATAATTAATTTTTTTTAAAAAAACAAAAGGACCAGGGACTCCCAATCCTTTCGCGGTGGAGGGGGAATTCCCCCTCCACCTCTGGCCGCGGGGAGGGCGGCCAGAGGGATGGGGGGATCCACCCTGGGTGGTGGTCTGGGGGACCTCCCCCGATTGCACATAGTCGGGGTGGAGGAGGTCCCCGACTGCTTATAGCCGGGGTGGAGGAGGGATTCCTCTCCCTCCGCTGGCCGCCCAGTTCTGGGCAGCCATGGGTAGACCCCTCCACCTGTCGGCGGCTGGGTGGGGGTTTGGGGAGGTCGCCTAACCCCCACCCACACCACCGCCTGGGGTGGAAGCGCCCTCTCTCTAGCCGCCCAGTAAAGGTGGAGGGGGGAGATCCTCCTCCCTCGACGGCCAAAGGTGGAGGGGGGGATTCCCCCTCCACAGTGAAAGGATCGAGGACCCGATCCTTTCAGTTTTTTTTTTTGTTTTAAAATTAATTATGTTTTTTTTATTAATTTAGATTTTGTTTTAAATTTTTTATTTATTTAATGAAACGTGTCACATTGTGATTGGATGAGATGGATTTTCCGTTAAACAGGTCTAACGGAGTTGGGTTCAGTGAGTTTTGATACCAAAATGATAAACTAGTGAGCGTTTTGAAATTTTTTAAAACCTAGTGAGTTTTTTAAAAAGGCGTTAAAACTCAGTGTGGTATTTGTAAATTTCCCTTTATAAAAACACCTGCATTTTTAATTTGTAATACAAATTTATTTTAATAACCATAATTCATTGATGTAAAAACCTAAGAACAAGGATAATAAAAGCAAATATAATTCATCATTTATTAAATAACTAAGTCTTACAAGTCTTGCAACACAGCAGTCTATACAAGTTTCTAATATAAAATAAAAATAACTTTAATCCTAGCATTAGCAAAAGCACCTTAGTAAACCATCAGCACCAACACCATCTTCACCAAGTGGTAACTCTGTCATTGAAAAGGAAAAAGGGGATAAGAAAAAATGAATAATATGCTAATAACTTGAACATATGCAACAGAGAGAGATATAAAATACATAGAGGCATTTTAGAGGCACTCCAAAAGCCAAAGACAAGCCACCCTGGGTTGTCCTCTACAGCCTAAAACACCACCACCTACATCTGCAAAACTTCTTGGATCATTGTGAAAGAAAGATTGACGAATAAGGAGACAGCCCCTGAAAAAGAAACAAGTGGCTTTAGACAATCTAGAATAAACTAAAACTACAGAGAACAACCAAAGGTAGAAAAATGAAACCACTAAACAACATAATTCTCTCATTGTTTAGCAGCATGCTGCCTCAATATGATATCCAACACTTTTAGGGTCTTGGGAATTCTCCGACTTCTGTCACTTTCATTTGGACTTCCATCGCTATCAGGGCTACAGTTTCCATGATTTCTATGGAGAACAGAAGCTTTCTAGGACATTCGTATCTGTCCAAGAGTGCAACAGTAAACTCAAGCTTTTTGCGAGGAACTGGGTAACAGGACTTTGAAATATGTGTGATGAAGAGTACTAACAATATATATATATCCTCCATACACGCAAGAGAAAATAAAATAATTCAAAAGACAAGAATCCAAAAATGACAACTCAAATAGTAACTAAAATTACAAAAAATGGAGAGATGAATACCTAGAATCAGGTTCATTGAATTGCTTTGGTTTTAGAACTTCAAACATAAAATGATGTTTGGTTACCTTTAAAGGCATGAATGAATACTCCCTGAATGTCGAACTTGAATTAGAGAAAAGCAAAACTAAAGGCAAAAAAGGGCATCGTTCTGAGGTAAACCAAACATACAGATTATGTACAATCTGACCAGATAATAGTTACCAAATTTCCAATGTTTCTAAACCCTAAACCAATCTACACCAACAACAACAATATAAAACGAAATCAAACACAAAATCAAACAAAAACTATAAAACAAAATCAAACAGGAAAAAAAATGCTTACCATTAATCGTACTACTGCAACTAAAATCCCTAAATCTTGGCTAGAAAATTAGAACCTAACAGAAAACAAAATAAAAAAAAAATGTTAGTAAATTGAAACCTAATTGAGACAAAAGCAACAAGCTCATGAGAGGACATAGAGAGAGAGAAAGAGAGACAGAACCAGCGTGACTAAGAGAGAAAGCATGAGATTTTGAGGGAGAGGGAGCTTGAGAGAGATCTGGAGCATCGACGTAGAAGGGAGGGGCTGGAGCTTCAAGGAAGAGGGGAGGGGTTGGAGATTTCGATGAAGAGGGGAGGGGCTGTCAACAGAGAGGGCAACAATCGGAGGGGCTGTCGACGGAGAGGGCAGCAATCGGGATAGGGGGAATTTGGGGCTGGGCGAGAAAGGAGAAATTTGGCGTTGTTTGGGAATGGAAAGGAAAAGAGTTGGGGGGGGGGGGGGGGGGGGGGGGGTGGTTCATGTAACAGGTGCTTTCAAAACTTTTTTCTTTCTTCTAATTTGTAGTTTTTCAAATTTTTAATAATAAGTTATATTTTGTAGTGATGTGTTTTTAGTAAATTAAAATCAGTTGTAAATTGTAATAGCATTTAAAAATCTTTATTCTTAGTATTAAATACATAGCAATGTACATTATTTATACTCTTTTTTTATAATTAGTATAATAATCTTAATTAAAATAGGTTGGAGTAATAATATATAATACTTATAATTTAAAAGTATGTGTTTATTATATAATTGATATGTGCTAATTAACCTAAGTACTTTATATATATGTACCTACTTAATGACTAAATCATAGCCTCTAAGACCATATAACAACTTCAATTTTCACAACACTCTTTCTAATTTCATATTTTATTAAGTAGGCCTCTTAAAATAAATTTTTTCAAATACATGACAAAATAAAATTATATATTAAAAGAAATAAAATAATTATTAACATTAAATAACTTATAATTAATAAATACATTTTTTTTTCATTTATACCTATAACAGCGTTTGTGTAAACAAACGTTGCTATAGATATAGCTTTAGCAGCGTTTTTTTCAAAAAACGCTGCTAAAGGTGTACTCTATAGAGGTGGTCACTGTGACCGACGCTGCAGATACTTAATTTCTAGCAGCGTTTGTAGACAAATGCTGTTAAAAATTAGACCTATAGTGGCGGTCACTGTGACTGCTGCTATAGAGTACACCTTTAACAGCGTTTTTTTTTTTTTTTTCAAATATGCTGCTAAAAATTAGGCATTTAGCAGCGTTTTGAAAAAAATGCCACTAAAGGGGGTCTATAGTAGTAGTCAGTGACCGCCTCTAAAGGGGGTATATAGCGACGGTCAGTGACCGCCGCTAAAGGTAAAACTTGTAGTGGCGTTTTTCAAAAAATGCCGCCAAAGGGAGTCTGTAGTAGCAGTCAGCGACCGTTGCTATAGACCCTATTTAGCAGCATTTTTTGCAAAACGCCGCTAAAAATACCTTTTAGCGGCGTTTTTGGCGACTGCTGCTACAGACTTTTTTTTTGTAGTGCTAGTACTAAATTTGTTCCGGTTTAATTCCTATGCTTACTTCAGTTTTTTTTAATCTTTTTTCATAAAAAGAATGACAGGGCTATTCTATAAACAATTTTGGGATATTTTGGATATGGCTAATATGGTGCAGGATTTTTCCCGGAGAGGACATATGCTTACTGTTCGATCCCAAAATCTGATCTGGTCAATGACCTGTTTTTTCCCAGATGCATAACTTCTCAATTCTTTAGACCGGCTGATGGACTCCAGATGCTAAAGGTGTCTTCACGGTCAAGTCGGCTTATTCAGTGCTGTACCTACACGTGGTTCCCATCACTGGACCTCTCCCTGTAGAGGATTGGAAGACACTGTGGACAGTTCCGTTGCAGGACCGCCTGCGACTCTTGTTTTGGAAATCAGCCTGGAATATCCTGCCGTGTAAGACCCGAACATGCTGGTCAGTTCGTCCGATAGAGGAGGACTTAGCCTGTACTCTGTGCCGCATTGCTCCTGAATCTCTGGAACATTTGTTGTTTGAGTGCTCCATCTCATGTATGGCTTGGATGGAATCTCCATGGGCCCTTAACGTCCAGGTACTCACCTCAAGAAGTATTGCCGAGTGGATCAAGACTATCTTCGCGCAAGAACAAGTTTGTCCCTTTGGTGGACCAACAAAAATTCATTCTCTACGCTGCTATCCTCGTTGACTCCATCTGGTTTACCCGCAATCAGATTTTTCATCATGGCCTTCCGTTGAACACGGTTGAGCTTCTAACAAGGATCAGATATCTATATTATGAACATTTGTCAGCGTGGAATGAAGTTACCCCTCTCCAGATTACTCTGGCTGTTTGGTTTCCACCTCCAGCGAATGCTTGGAAAATTAATTTTGATGTTGCTATTTGACCTTCCTGTACATTTGTTGCGGCCATATGCAGAAATGATGAAGGTACTCTGCTCTTTGCTTGGACAAAGAGCCTACCTCCTAGTGCCCCTAGGCGAGGCAAGAGCGGCTTTATTTGCTATTCAGAAGGCGTCCTCGAGGTATCTACATACACTCTAGGAAGAACTGGTAGATGTCATAATATTCAAATATCTACACGTTCTTTATTTATTTATTTTTTTAAAAATATAACAATAACAAGTAAATAAAAGTTCACTAGTTCTGTACACATTTCACCCTGTCCTGCATATTCTTTTGACTGCCCTTGCACAGAATTTGGAGCCTTGGATGGTTAAAACAGAGTGCTCTGAAGCGCCCTGAAAATAAATCATCCATATGAGCCATGTTGGCCGCCCTGCCCTTCCTTCTCCCCTGGCTAAAGTAAAACCTGCAGCATGTGATTTTCCAGATAACGCAAATGCTGTAAAGCAAATACCAAAAGCAAAATGAACCTATCTACTATTTCTAGTTGATATTTCGAACTACAATGTTGTCTATCATTGGTGATGAATTTTTCCCATGAAAATTATAAAGCAGTAAACTATAAAAAAAGCACAAACAAGACCCAAAGAACAGAGCAATATTGAGTATCCCCCGACCCTTTCCCTGGAAGCCAAAACTCCTTTATATTTTGCGGGAAAAAACCAAAAAAAGGAAAGAAAGAAAATAATGAAGTTAAAATCTCCTACCATAAATAAGTATCATCAAGAGTGATTTGAATGGCGTACCCTCTGCAGTTGAAATTCTGGTATTTAAGAACGTTTCTTCTTCTTAGGGTGCGAATTGAAATCCAAGTCTCCATCGACACGGTCACGACGTCTCTTAGTGAGGCGAATACCATCCAAATGACGTCAACATCCTCACGGAGAACTCCTGGATGATCTTTCACATTCCAATCATGCTTGCGTTCCAAATGAACTCCGCAACTTTTGAGGCAACAATGAGTTGGAATTACAGTTAAACCTAACTCGCAGACTGTCCTCCTTTAGCTTAAAAGACTCTACAACGAAGTGCTCCAGCCATACATGATCTGAGCTCATCAACTCAGGCGATATTCCAATGTAATACCTTGGGCCAACATTCCCCGTGATCTCAGCTTCAATATCAGGAAGTCGAGGACCAACATCTTGAGTGGGTGCTTTTGGGGAGGCAGGAGGAAGAATGGGTCGAACAACAGCACATAAAAAAATTCCTATGATCTCATCCAAATCCAGGAGACCAACGATGTCTATTTCACATGAATTACCAATTGAAGTCTCCTTATGATGGCTGAACCAGTCCGGAATCTTATCTCCAGGGAATAAAAGGCCACAAGGAATAAGGTCTTCCTTACGTACCTGTTAAACGAACATCATACACTTTCAGGAATACAACCACGTACGAAAGGGAGAAATTAGAGAGACCAGGGAGACATACCTCATGCAGTAAAGGATTTGCCGCGGGATTTCCTATATCCACTTTTATTGTACGGGAAGCGCACAACCCAATCCTTTTTAGCCTCCGAAACTCAGATATATTGAATCCAAACCTTTTTGAAACCGTTGGAAAACTTTCCACTGACATGCATCCAGTAGCACATACATCAATTATATTTGGGGTAAGTTGTACAATTTCTTCGAATTGCTTGCTGTACTCTACTCGATCGATCCTCAATCCAACAAATGGTTTGACGATTTCAGTGAGAGTAGTAATATCCGTCCTTGATATATCCAAGTATTTCAACATGGACGGGCAATGAAGTGTTATAAAGGAGAAAATATCGTTCGATAGGGAGCAGTTATTGAGAATCAAATCGGCCAATTGTGGAAACGCCATTGAAGAGGGACTATCATTACAGATGCTTGAATTTGTTAGAGGTGGCAATAAACTGCTGCTGAGTAATTCTGCATTGGATGAAGCTTCAAATTTCTTCACCTGATCCTTTGGAAGCTCAACAAGTTTTGAGCAATCTTCGAGAGAGATTCTCTCAAGATGTTGCAAATGAATAATATATGAGAGATGCACAAGGTTTTTGCAACGTCCTAGGAAGATATGGCGAAGCCCAGTGAGGTTCCCAATGGATGAAGGAAATTTTACGATACCACTGTCTGCTAAGAAAAGGTATTGTAAACATTCCATTGTACTACTGATTTCAGGAAAGCGCTGAAGGCTTGAGCAACCTTGAAGGTCAAGCCATTCCAAAGATCTCAACTTGAGGCTTCCTGGAAAACTATTCAGGCTGGAGCATCCATTAAGAGACAACTGGACAAGCTTATCAAGGAATCCAACAGAATCATGAATCTCCACTAAACTTCCGCAATTACAAAGAGTCAATCCTTTAAATTAACAGCACTTGAAAGATCCGGGATTTTAGTCAGGAATCCGCAACCAGAAAAATCCATAATTATCGTGTTTTGAAAATTCTGTCCCAACAAAATTCGGGATTAACATATTAGGTTAATTTGAGTAAAAGCTTATATCATAGACATAGTTCAAAGGAAGAAATACCTGAAAAAGGATAATTGTACGTACCTTAGGTTCAGCTCCCAATTCCTTGATGAGGCTATTAGACATTTTTAAAATTACAAGCTTCTTTCCATGAAACTGAGATGGCAAAGATTCCAAAGGACATTCACCCAAATCCAACAATCTTAACTCGTTAGAGAGATAGCTAGGTCCTTTAGAAAAGTATGCATTCCGATTGATAAATAATCGGAGCCTGTTCATCTTCTTCAAGGCTTTGGGATTCAAGTGAATCAAATCTCGTTGAGGTAACTCTATCAATATACCTTCAATTTTGCTTGTGCCCTAACAAGAAAATGCATGATCAGTTTGGCAGTAAAATCAAAGCATAAAGCTAATTACCATATTTTATGCAATTAGTAACGATTCTTCTAACCTTGAAGAATCAAGACAAATTACTTAATTATACTCTATCCTCCCATGTCGTATATATGTTCCATTTTTTTGTTTTAGGTACAAAAAATAGATGATTTTTTTAGGGATAATTATACATTTCACACGGCCTCCAACTATAGATCAGATTCTAATTAACATTTTATAATACCGCAAATCACATGTTTGTCATATTCCACTGATAAACTATTTGATTTCATATACTTTACATTATTCGTCGTAACTTCTGTCAATTTGTATGGAAATATTTTAATTAATATTTAGGATGTGAAATTATATTTTATCACAAACGTACGTTTTTTTTTTCCGTGATATACGGGGTAGGGAGTGAAATCATCATTTCATGGGTTAGAAAAATTTTCCGCTGAAAGAGACAAAAAAAAATTGTCACAGAAGTCCAAAACGTCTAAAATCAATATTAATTTCATCAAAGAAATATACCAAAAATGGTACTAGCTAAGGATACAGAGTATCAGAACAGCAGGTGCATATGTATTTTTTCTTCTTTTTTATTAGTGAAATTTTCTGTTACCTATTTCTAGACTTAGAAAAGGAAAGATAAGCATATAATGTGTCCTATCTTAGAATACGGTAAAGAGTTGGCAGAGGATGATTTTATTTGTTCTTTCAAAATAAAAGCCTACTGTTTTACAACCAAAATTCTCATTTTGACAGGGATGATATGCTTATGTGTATATGTGTGTGGGCTTAAATAAATTTATACACACACATATATCGTGTGCGGCCAATAACATAATCGTATGTGTTTACGTATCTATAATTACTTCAACCATTTTTACAACAATAAAAATAAAAAGAAGCTAGAAATTTAAAAATAACCTAAAATTAAAAAAACTTTCGAAGTGGTTCTTACCATATTTTCTTCGAGAACATAACGAACATCTTCATGAAACCATAACCTACTGCGTCTACCAGGTTTTGCAGGTGATTCTTGTCGAACGATTTCTCTACCCATATCTTGTAGCAAGTCATGCATAGTCAATTTGTTATCACTGCCTTCAAAAGTTATAAGACACTTCTCCGTAAGCCTTTTGAAGCCACTATATGGGAAAAAATTAGAACCTTCTAGTATTGGAGTGACATATTCTAAAGGCTTTCCTTTGAAGAAACATGCAATGTCAAGGAAAATGTTCTTCTCATTTTCCTCCAATCCATTGTAACTTATTCTAAGTTTTTCCAAAATATTTCTATTGGGAATTCTTCTGTAGCAATTCAATGCATCTTCCCAATAACGTGTATCTCTGCCACGTAGATCTGAACCAAGAACTGTTAAAGCTAGTGGAAGGCCCCCAGCATAATGTAATACATGTTTTGTAAGTTCAACATAATCATCAAGCGGTTTATCTCTTTTAAAGGCATTCCAACTAAAGAGTTGGCAAGCTTCGTTGTCATCCAATTTCTTCGCCTCGTATGTAGAATCAACTTCATGATTACACAACAAATTTTGATCTCTTGTAGTGATGATGATTCTACTTCCTAACCCAAACCAACTATGATCTCCAGCTAGTTTTTCTAATTGGGCCAATTGGTCCACATCATCAAGAATTACAAGGACCCTTTAGAGCAAAGTCGATGCTTTATCACATTGATTCCTCTATAATTGTTGCCAATTTTCGGATATCTAGAATCTCCTAAGATCTCAGAAAGAAGAGTCTTTTGCAATTGGAGGATACCGCATTCTCGATTTGAGGTTTCTCTTATATTTGTAAGGAAACAACTAGCTTCAAAGTCGAAAGCAGTCAAGTTGTAGATTGCTTTAGCTATAGTTGTTTTACCAATTCCACCTGCTCCGAAAATTCCCACCATGCGTACATCATTCATTCCAATGCGTAAAAGCAACTTGATCTCTTGTACACGAGACTCTATTCCAACTGGGTACTTGGCAACATTTAAATATGTACGATTTACAATTCTTGAGACATGTTGGACAATTCCTTCGATGAATTTAGGTTCAATCCTACCAACACAAAAGAAAAGAAATATTTAGTCTGTTGGACTTTCACTTAAACATGACATATGAACATATATAACAGAGTGTTAAAACGGTAGAGTAATCTAAGATAGCAAGGTGTAGTCCTCATGCACCTTCCTAAATCCCAATCCTATTGTGGATTGAGAAGAAGTATCTGCTCCTTTTTAAACTTATATTTGTCGTAGTATTTATATGTATTACTAAATTTTTGGACTTCTTTGATATATATACTATATTGCCCCAAAACAGTAAATTGACGAGGAAGAAAATGCAACTTCAAAGTTCTAAAAATACGAAAGCACAAGATAATCAGAATTAATACCCATTCCCTAGATGGAAGCCAGCCAAATTGGCGACTTGTTTGAGGCCTTCCTTCCACCTCTGCAGTTTTGTGTCATCCTTGAACCTGTCTTCAAGTTTGGCTAAAGCTTCCCCAACATTCTCTCTCTGGTGTCGTACTTCTGATGGATCTACGTTGTAGAACACCGGTAGAACTAGTTGTTGCTTTGTTTCTTTGCATTCAAGAATCTTCATCAACTCGTTCAAACACCAAGTGGATGATGCATAGTTTTTGGAGAGCACAACGATTGAAATCATCGACTCTTCAATGGCCTTGAGAAGTGCCGGTTCAATTTCTGCGCCTCTTCTAAGCTCGTTATCGATGTAAGTGTTGATTCCCTTACTATGCAAAGCATTGTAAAGCGGGGCAGTAAAATTGCTGCGAGTATCCTCGCCTCTAAAGCTCAAGAATACATCATAAGTCCACAGACAGGTGGAAGCGGAAGAGGAAGAGGAGGAGGCTACTTGGGAGGCCATGGAAGAACTAATCGCGCCTGATTACTGCTTTTGCTAGAGCAAAAAGAAGAAGAGGAAGAGGAGAGGAGGAGGCTACTCGGGAGCCATGGAAGAACTAATCGTGCCTGATTACTGCTTTTGCTAGAGCAAAACCACAGCGAAGACTTCTAAAAAGCCGAAAGGCACGAACTGGTCACACAAGTTGGAAGAAAGCACATGGCTTACCCCAAAAATAAAGGCGAAGAAAATGACGAGCAACTTCTCGCAGCAAGATTGCTAGCGTGGTCCCCTCTCCTGATGAAAGAACAATTCAATGTCAAATTTGTTTCCAAGGTATTGAAACCTGTTAGCATCTTTTCCTTCATTGTCCCAGTGTTCACATTGTTTGGAGAAATGGGCCTTGGCCTCTCAGGTTGGGAGGCATTCTCAGATTTATCTATTGACGGGTGGGCAAGAATTATATGCTATCCCCATAAAGAACTGGGCATTGATAAATGCTTTGAACGAGATTTTACCGTGTGGGCAAAGATACCATATGGTGGTTCCGAAATAAATCTGTCCACCAAGAGTTGAAAGTTGACCCTTTTGAGGTGCTCTCTACTGTTAGAAGACGTTTTATTGAGCGCATACAAGCCTGGCAAATACCTGAAACTGATTTGAAGCTTCGGTGGACTCCCCCACCGTTAGGCTCTTGGAACTGTAGAAAATTAACGTGCAATCACCAGCATATCATTGCAGGATATATTGGGGAAGACAATCGAAGATGAAGGGATTAGCGTGGGAGCTCATCCTACGGTGTAGATTGCATTTGGATGTTCTTTGTCTCCCGTGGGTTGGGACGGTGATGTTGTGGAAATTTTGGTTAAAAGTAATGTCACCTCCAATCACGCAGTTAAGACAAAAACGACCTTTTGAGTCCATTCTACTCGACTCGGTGATGTTGTGGAAATTTTGGTTAAAAGTAATGTCACCTCCAACTCAAAAGGACTTTTTCAAACGAGTCCATTCTAATTGACAACTCGGACGGTGATGTTGTGGAAATTTTGGTTAAAAGTAATGTCAGCCCCAACTCACGCAGTTAAGACAAAAACGACCTTTTCAAAGCGGGGCCGAGTCCGTTCTAGTCCCGCTCTCATGGGTAGAGAAAAAGGAGGAGCCGAGAGTCACAAGAAAAGCTGAAAAAATAGAAAGGAAAAGAGTACACAAAAGGAGAGGCCGCTTGCACAGGGAACTGGGGTCCAGGGCGGGGAAAATTTTGTTGGCCCTTCACTTTTGTGACATTAATGCTATAAGTGGTAAATTCAAGCGATGACTTTGGGGTCTTTGTTGTTTAAAGTCATTACTAATCAACCTAGACTCCTTAAATTAACAACGTAGTACTTTATTATATAGCTCCTAATTAAATAACAAACTGTATGTAGATTAAGCCGTTCTAACGTGTTCATAAAATAACAAACCGTCAGAAAAATTAACAACAATTAGCATAACATCAAGATGTGACCAGTATTATTAACGAGAAGGATGAGATACAGGGTGAGTCTTCCTAGTGAGAAAGGCATCTAAGAAAGAGGCAATAAGTGCGGTAGGGATGCTTCTTGTGACAAGATGGCATATATTAATGTAGGACATGCTATCTGTAGAAATGATACAGGGGAAACACTTCATGTGTGTGGACTGACTTCACCCAAAACACTGACCCTACGTGGGGAGAGGTTACAGCTATTAATTTAGCATGTTGTATGGGACAAAAGTTTGGATGATTGAGACAGACAGCTCTTCTTAACTTGCAAATTCATCAACTCTCTGGAGATCACTCTAGAGTCCAACCTTGATATGGAAGTGCAAAGAATTAGAGGTTTCCTGAAGAAGTCCCCGCAGTGGAGTGTGGGTTGGATATCACGGAAGCAAAACAAATTGGCTCACAGCATAGCAAAATGGGCAATGCAGTCCCAGTATTTTGGAATGGAGGCACTAGGCCTTATCCCCCGTCTAGAGCAAAAGAAAGAGGCCATGGAAGAACTGATTACTGCTTTTGCTAGAGCAAAACCACAGCGAAGATAAAAAGCCGAAAGGCACGAGCTGGTCACACAAGTTGGAAGAAAGCACATGGCTTACACCAAACATAAAGGCTAAGAAAATGACGAGCAACTTCTCGCAGCAAGATTGCTAGCGTGGTCCCCTCTCCTGATGATTCAATGTCAAACAAGGTATTGAAACCCGTGAGTGTCCCATTGCATTGTTTGGAGAAATTCTCGGTAACCAAGATATCACCGTGAAAATGTAGGACGGTAATGTACCTTGGGTTCCCAAACTCTCAAGTGGTTGAAAGTTGAAAAGACGCACATACAAGCCTGGCAAATACTTGAAACTGTACACTTGTCGGATCGGGTCGGTTCCAGGCGACGTGGTGATGTGGAACCGCCTAAACGCGATCTTCATCGGGCAGGTCAAAATTTTGGGTATAATATGCAGCGTAATACTTCAGGTAATTTACTAATCTTCTCATTGAACGCATTTAAGTAAAGAATTAACTTTTTTTTTTAAGTAAAGAATTAACTTGAAACGTTGAACATAAACCCTTTTCCACAGGACTTCCAACACAGAGGACCTCACAGTCACTTTTTTCTGCCATGTAAACAATGTCAATCCCTTTCCAGATCAGTTTTACAATAATGGAGTTGAGTAAACAGAGAGTTACACCACTAGAATCTCTAATGGACTACTTTCCTCGAGTATGACTCCAACCAAACGACAGGTTACCTTTTACGGAAACCGACAACAAGCCCAAAGCAAGGGTAGAGTACTCGAGAGTCTTCTGAGAAAGACCACAGGCAAAAGTCAGGCAAAATTTAGATTTGCCCTTTTCTCATGGTAAACGCACAGGGCTGACATACTAAGACTTAAATATTAGTATGAGCGCTTGGGAAGCTTCTGTGTCCTTCCTTTATAACACTATCTTTACCATGAAATACTACTTCTCCTCATTGATCCCTAACCAAAGGACAAAAAGCATAGAAAGAGCAACCATAGAGTAGTTTGGAGCAATTCGCATCCTCGGAAAGAAAACTCCAACATATGAAAAGCTCGAAGCCCACAAAAATGACCCAAGATAAAAATGCAAGAGCTTAATTGGAGCACCTCAACATTGTCACTAATGGAAGAAAAAGAACAAATTATGAAATTATGATTAATCCGTCAAACTTGTATCCCAGTTGCAATAAGGTTAAAAAGTTGCCATCTGATCATATCCTGGTGACTCTGTTTGCTTCCACCAAATTAACAAGGTTCCATTTAATTGAAATTACACAAACAACTCATCCTAGAGGAAGAGAACTCACAGGAACAGCCCATGCAGGAACTGTGTTGTCCTTCATGGGATACTTGAGGTCTGTCATCATATCCTTTCCCACAAAGCGGTAAAATGGGAAAATGACATAGAGAACGACTTCTATCAGCGCAAGAAGCAGCAATACAAGCCAATCATGCTGATGATTCCTAGCAAGAGTGGCACCATGAGATTTAACAGTGTGAGTTTAATGTTCAAAAGAGAAATTCAGGAAGAAAGAAACAGAACCTGAGAAAGCTTCGCCTTTTCGGTTTCACTGTCTGGGGAGGAAATTTCAGAAGCCCTACAGTGAACGAGAGCTTCGATTTTATATGGTTCGGAACGTAATGGGAAGATAAAGAAGAAGAGAGAGGTCAAAAGGCATTAGAGGAAGCAGAGTGGGAATGTGTGAAGGGGTTGGGTTTGTGAAGGAGCGAAGAGAAGGGTGGAGAGGCGACAACAAGCAGCTTGAGGCACGGCCGGAGAAGGAGAAGGAATCGAAGCTAGGGTTCTGAATCAGCTACAGTGCTACTTAACGAAATGTTTTCAGTCGGGTACCAGTCGGCCTCCCTATATCGAGGCCCGACAGGCGAGCTCCAGTGTTTTGGGCCCGCCCACGCCCAAACCCGTACATAACCCAACACTTTTCGGTCGGGTGCGAGAGTCGGTCGGTTCGGGCGCACTATGTAGAACCCTACTTGAAACTGATTTGAAGCTTCGGTGGACTCCCCCACGTTAGGCTCTTGGAAAATTAATGGATGCTGCCTGTAGAACCTGGGGTACTATTGTTGGCTTTTTGTAGCTAGCAAACATTTTCTAAAGGTGAGTTTCAAAAAAATTTTGAAACCCAATTCACCCCCCTTCTTGAATTGCCTTAATCCTAGATTACAAATTTCTGCTATTTGTAGAAATGATACAGGGGAAATATTATGTGTGGACTGTGAAAAACCTAGTTTAGACCCTAATAACACTTAGAGGGGGTGAATACGTGTTTTCCCTCTAATTAACAAATCAATAACAATTTTAAAACATGTTCTAAAATTGTTCAGCCTAGATATGCATAATAATCAACTCAATCAACAAATAAATAGGAAAATTAAAACAAACTTCAATCACACAAAGAGACAAGGATTTGATGACGAAGTGAAAACCTTTGAAATACCATTCAAAGGAAAAACCACTCCAGGCTAGCAGCCACCTAGAATCACTAAGAAGAGCTGATGTAATAATCTAACCTCCCTGCTAGACCCGCTCCGTGCGGCATTCCCTCAGACCTTTGAGGTTCTTCTTATGGATTTTCACGAACAAACCTTGTTCTTCAGCACCTTCAACACCATGAAGGTTACAGAGATATTTGAGGAAGAATAGAGAAAAACTCATCAATATTGAAGCACAAATCTTCTCGGTTTTTCTCTCAAGGAAGGAGGCACAAGGCTCAATGGAGGCCTCAATAACTTCAGTCGGCCTCCCACGAAACCTAGTAGGGTTTCACAAGTTTTCAAAGGAAAGTCCAAAAATTTAGTAATTTTTGAAATTCGCCGGAAGTCGCTCGAGCGCTGTCGAAACGCTTATGTTTTGTCTGAAATTTTAACTGAGCGCTTTTTGAACTCGTTGAACGTGATTGAATTTTTCGAAAAGTGCTCAAGCGCTTGTTGAACGCTGGTTGAACGTGATGACTCTGGAATTTTTTCAAGGGAGCTCGAGCACTTGTTGAATGCTGGTTGAACGTGACGAAGACTTTGGACAGACCATCTACTCTAACTCTTGAACAAATGTAGGACCAAAATTACAACTCGATCAACATATTTTGAAATGGAATGATGCCAACATAAAAATACACTAACAAACAGACTTCACCCAAAACACTGACCCTACGTGGGGAGAGGTTACAGCTATTAATTTAGCATGTTGTATGGGACAAAAGTTTGGATGGCAACATATTCTCATTGAGACAGACAGCCTTCTAGCTTGCAAATTCATCAACTCTTGGAGATCACTCTAGAGTCCAACCTTCATATGAAAGTGCAAAGAATTAGAGGTTTCCTGAAGAAATCCCCGCAGTGGAATGTGGGTTGGATATCACGGAAGCAAAACAAATTGGCTCACAGCATAGCAAAATGGGCAATGCAGTCCCAGTATTTTGGAATGGAGGCACTAGGCCTTATCCCCCGTCTATACTGAACTGTGATTGGTATTATAAACCCCCTTAAAATAGTGTGGGTTTATAATACCTTTTGTACTTTGGCCTAGAAAAAAAAAAACTTCTCGGCAACTTCCGACGAGGAAAACTAATTGGAATATAGATGGCACACAGCGTCTTGAGTTTTGGCGAGACTCTCTGCAATTCATGTCACCTGCTGACACGCGGCCATAGGAGCTAGAGGTTATTGCAAACTAACCTAAACCAACCGTTTAAGTCATCTTTCTTCCTCCTCATCTATTTTCGTTCCCCCCTGACTGTTGTCTAGAGGTATTTGGATTTTTGGCCGCATCAAACTGAAGTTTGGTTCACCGAGCCATGCTCATAGGACTAGCTGAACTGGGGCAATCATGCTGATGTTCCGGTTCTGGGAAGCAACAGCAGTGATCTTTTAGCTTCTACTTTATGAATTTGTTAAATGAACGGATAGATACAGAGTCTCATATAACAGAGCATTTCCTACTCACAGATCATGAACTTTGATGTGTCGAGCTTAAGAAATAATACTTTAAATCGCGAGTTTTCTGTCTTTTGACCAACATAGTCTTCTTTTTCTCCTTGGCTCTTGGCCAAATCAAGAGAATTGAAAATCCCTCCCATATTGAAAATCTGCTTTAATGGATGTCTCTGCTTTTTTCTTTTCACTGTGAGCCCCTTAGTTAAGACACGCAGTGGCTAAGATCACAGTTTAGAACAACGATTTAAAGAAAAAGTTCAAAAGAACTGCTACTTCCGCAACTGTTCTTTCCTCCAAAGTTCCAAGATCTGTATGAAGCTATTTAAAATGGAAGTTTTGTTTATGTAGAACTGAGTGAATTGCAGAGACTTTTGATTTCGGATCCAAATAGAATTATGCAAAAGAAAAATTCACTTTTTTTGTGTGCCCCAGTATGATTTTGGGTCACAACTCTGATCCGGTGGTTTCTTGGCTTAGAAACTCTAGATAGTCCCCACCATCCCTACACGTTACATCCAAGAAGGGGCACCAAGTAAAGAAACATAACAGAAGATGAAGAAGAAAAATGAGAAAAAGGGAGAAACTGGCCGGCTGTGGGGGTGAAGAAGAAAGGTGAATAGAGAAGTAAAGGAACATAAAAGAGGATGGTCAAAGACTTTTCTCGAAGGTAGTGAACAGGCTTTTACCAGTAATCTCTTTCTCGGGATGACCCTGTTTGGAACTGTCGCAGAGGTAGCTGAGAGTGAGCTCCTGGGAGCCTGAGGTGCCGGTTTTCAAGGGTTTCGATCGGAGACCATCAGAACTCATGTCTGATTCTCTGAGAAAACCGATTCCCTTCTCACAAAAACTCATTTTCTCATCTGGGTTCTCCCTGTTTTGGTCAGAAATGTGCTAGGAGAGCTTGCTCTGAAAGCCGTTGTCGCCCCCACAGGCAACAGCACCATTAGAGGGATCTTTCTCTCCGAACATGACCTTAAAACTGAGAGAGAGAAAAAGAGAAGACGTACCAGAGAAAGCAAATAGTACTCGGGGGTCAGTTTGGCAAATAACAGCGAATCTGGAGATGCCTTTTCAATTCATTAACTTTGATTCTTCAGCATCACACTTGCCTCTTGCCTCTGCAAGTTTGCAACGTTTGGATTTCCAAGCGTTTACACGAATATCTTAGAACGGCGATGCTTTTCTGCCTCATAAGAATCACCAGACTAGGGGAACGAAAATAGACGAGGAGGAAGTAGATGACTTAAACGGTTAGTTAGTATTAGCGTTTGGGAGGATTATGCGATTTGACTAGTAAAATAATGATGATGATTATGGATTTCGTTAGATAGAAATATAGTAAAAGAAATAAATATAATGACTATTTTATTAGTAGAGTATATACTTAGTGATTAAATTATCAATTTTTTTTATTATAATATTTATTTAATTTTTTTTTTCATTAACTCTTTTTTATCTTTATTTTTTCACATGATTAATTTAAAAATTTTAACACAAACAATTAAATTCAAACTAAAGATCTAAAAAAGATTAAAAAAAGAAAGAAAAAGAGAGAAAGACAAAAGTAAAAAAAAAAGGCATGAAGAAAAAAAAAAACCCAATGAAAGGATAGAAATAAATTAATGACAGCCTAGTAGACTAATTTATTCCAGTTGAAAGCCACGATCCTCCTCCTCTAGCTAGGTAAGTATTTAAGCGGCAGGTCAATCCTAACATTTAGTCAACAACATTATTTAGCGGA